>JAOTRO020095202.1:0-13976 GCA_028566515.2 Pyracantha coccinea | reverse complement strand
CCAACACTAAATGACTTTAGACTAGTCATACTCATGCTTGAGTCAACATAACACATACTAGCCTTAGCGCATTGTCAATGCCCAATTGACAATCATATGGCTAGGAACGTTTTAGGAATGAACATAAGAGAAAGGTCTCGTTAATCTAACTTACTTAGATCATTTTTCTCTTAGAACGAATACACTTGGATTCCTCTATTGCTTAAACACAATAAACGGTGATTAACAATAAGCTTTGCTCTTCATTAACCAAATAATAGTTTAACATATTGAGTAGTTACATCAAATGAGTGGCATTTGTGGGTATACTTCCAACATCTCCAATGCCTAAGTTAGTTTCTCTAAAAAGAGTGAGTGTTTAGGGTTTTCTGTTTACAGAAAAGCTTACCCATTTTTGGTGGGGAAATAGGGTTTTTATAAGAGAGGTGGCCGGCCTTTAGGGTTAAGTTTGGTGAGAATATTCCCAAGAGATTGTGTAACTAATATCTTGGAATAATGGTGAAGATATCCCAGAATAAGCGTGATTGGGATTACTCACTTGATAGGGTTTGTCTTCAATTAGGAATGTATTCAGGATTTAGGGATAATCCTATCATTAAATACCTTTGATTTTTTTCCACGTGCAGAGGAGCTCTGAGCAGTCGTAGTCCGCTGCCTGCATGTCCAGGAATGCTGAGCTGCTCGTGGGGAATTTAAATATGCCATGCTCATTTAATAAGGGTAATCTTGTCTTTCTTGGCTAAAAGTCCACATGTTGCATCTAGGATTTTTGGGATTTTTTTTAGCTCCACGGACATGAATCTTATTGAAAAAATTACCTCGCACTTAAAAGCAGAGTTTAAGTTGAAAGATCTTGAAAAAAATCGATATTGTCTCCGCTTGGAAATCGAGCATTGTTCAAAGTGTGGTCTCGTTTTAATGATGCTTTATTGTACTTAGCACAATGCATTAAACCAGACATCTCTTTCACTATTAATCTTTTGACAAGGTATAGTAACGTGCCTACACGCATACACTGGGCTGGTTATGTATTTACAGTTATCGACACCTCAATATCGTGGAGGTCAACCAAGAAGACCTTAGTTGCGACTTTTTTGAACCATGCTGAAATACTAGCCTTGCATGAAGCTATGCTTGAATGCTTTGGCTGAGAGACAATTATGGAACATATTCGAAGCACCTGCGGACTTTGTCGTTGACGTTCCTGCAACGATATATGAAAATAACACATCAAGTATCGACCAGTTTAAAAAGGGATACATCAAACGAGACAACACCAAACATACTGCGCCAAAAATTATTCTTTTCACATTAGCAACAAGAACATCAGAAGATTGCAGTCGAACAAATCCGTTCCCAGGACAATGTGACTAATCTCTTTACCAAGGCATTGCCAAAGTCTACTTTTAGAAGCTTGTTCAAGGAATTGATATGTGTAAATTATCTGTTTTGAATTGTTTGTAGTTCTCATTTGAAAGTTTTGTCAAGTTTAGGAAAGTATTTAGAATGTGGGACCATGATTTTCCAGGGCAGAAGTAAGGCGGAACGAAATACAAATACCTCAGAAGTTTGGTCATGCACTCAACAACTCCGAGCAAAGCTGGATTAACGGAGTGATGCTGCCACCATCATCCTGTTTCAGAGTAATGGGTGAAGCCCAAGCTACTTTGTTGAGAATGACCGTTCTTGTTCTACAAGATATAGAAACTTAACTCAACATGGAATCAGCCAGGTTTCCTATATGTCTTGGAGTTCCTATAATCTAGGAACTGGCATGCACCGCAAGTAATCACACTCTCGACTATTATAAATAGTATACCCCCTTATAGGGTTCATCTCTGGTAACGCAGTCATCACACTCTAACTCTCTTACCCACTGCTTGAGTCTTATATTTACTTACTAACTTGACTGTCAAAAAGTCTTTGACCAGCGCACACCCTCGATCTTTGGCTTTCTCACGGTTGTTTGTCCTTTTATAGGTTACTCAGATTTGTGCATCTCTACCACCTGCGGAGATGCACAAATTTAGTTCCAACTCAGAAGTATATTCACTTAATCTTAATGTACTCTTTTTACCTAAGCTTAGGTGCAATTTTCCTTTATGTTTTTGCTGCCTAATGAGGTTTTTACAAGGCAACCATCTTAGGTTGGTTATACCCTTATGTGCATTCTACTTGTGTCCTAAAGGTGTTTAGTTTTGACTTAATGTAAGTTCTCATTTTTCTTCTGAGACTATGGGTTTTTATCCTACTATGAGTTTTACCTTAGTGAGATTTTATGAATTCTACTACTTATTGATTCTTTCGCTTAATTTAAGGCTTGCATTCCCTTACTATGACGACGACTTCATCAATTGAACTTACTTCATCGCTGAAGACCTGATGCAACATTTTGTTTTAGTATTTACATACTCAAGGGGGAGTGTTGCAGTCCTAGTTTAGTTAGGAATGTGATTATGCAAATCATATTGAGATTCTATAGCATCTTTTAAATAATGTCCTATTTTAGATATATTACTTGAAAGGCAAGGATTCTCCCTTCCTTACTACTATAAATAAAGGCACAATGAAGTGAGATAACACACACCTCATAATTCATCAATTCTCCTCTCTCTCTTATTGTCGCACCTTCTCTCTCACACTATAATTTTTTAGTTAAATAAGCCTACAACAAAATTATGATTATAAACACATATATACATATATATACACACACACATATATATACAGGGTTAGGATTTGGAGACACATTTTTAACACAAGTTTTTGTAGCTCACATTCTGCAATTTTGTTCAAGGATCTGAACCGCCTATATTTCAATTCATCAACAATAGATCATCCTTAAAAAAAATTAGATAAATCCAAAACCAGTAAGACATTCAAATGTATTGAAGAAAATAAATTTGGGTGGTTTTTTTTATAGAGATGATAGATGGTTGGATTGTTAAAAGACATTACGAAGAGGACCCCACGAAAAGATGTGTCAAAATGTGTGTTAGGCAAAAATAAGGGTTTCTAAAACCTTTGCTTTTCATAACATAATAACCCCTTGTTGTGAAACCCTTGCTGCATCAAAACACAACCCCAGCCTTTGTGTGATGCATCAGTGTAAACTTTATATTTACCACTCTCGTCAGGAAGTACAAGTACTGGAGCGTGAGTGGGTGATGTTTAAGTTCTTGAAAACTATGCTCATAGTCCTCATTCCACTTAAAAGTCACACCCCTTCGAGTCAACTTAGTAAGTGGGGCAACAATTGACAAGAAATGTTTCACAAATCTTTGGTAGTGTCCAGCCAAACCCAAGAAACTTCGAATCTCGATAACAATCTTCGGTTGCTCCCAATTGAGAATGGCCAAAATTTTCTTAGGATCAACAAAGATTCCCTCGGCCAAGATGATGTGGCCTAAGTAACTAATGATATCCAAACAGAACTGACATTTGCTGACCTTCGCAAACTTCCTCTTTCGTGACCTTTCCAATAGCAACCTTAGATGCCAGACATGTTCTTGTTCACTCTTGGAATATGTCAAGATATCATTGATAAAGATCATCACATTTGTCTAAATAAGATTGAAAAACCCTATTCATCAAATCCATGAAAGCCGCATGAGCATTTGTCAAACCGAAAGGCATGGCAAGGAATCCATAATGACTGTATCGGGTCCGAAAATACAGTTTTAAGGACATCCTCAGCTCGGATCTTCAACTAATGATACCTCGATCTTAAATCAATCTTGGAAAAGACTTTCGCCTCTTTGAGTTGATCAAACAAATCATCTATTCTCGGTAGAAGATACCGATTCTTGATTGTCACCTTGTTCAATTGATGATAGAAATGCACAATCGCATACTACAATCCTTTTTCCTAACAAACAAAACTAGAGCACCCCAAGGCGAGATACTAGGTTGAATAAAACCCTGTCAACTAGTTCTTGTAGTTGAATTTTCAATTCTCTTAACTGGGCAGGTGTCATACTCATACGGTACGGAGTAAGAGAGATGGGATTGGTACTTGGTAAAATATCGATGGTGAATTCAGTCTCCCGATCAGGGGCAATCTAGGTAGATCATTTGGAAATACATCAAGTACTCATTTACGATTGTCATATCTTCAGCAATAGGGACTTCTTTTTCTTTAACCGTGACATAAGCAATGTATCCCGCACATCCTTTAGACAAAAGTCTTTTAGCTCGGAGTCAAGAAATAAGACTATTAGGTAAGATCTTTCGTTCGCCCTGGAAATCCACATATGGTCCTCCAGGTGGACGAAAGATTACCAACTTCCAAAAACAATCAATGTGAGCATGATGTCTCGATAGCTAATTCATACCCAAGATAAGGTCAAAATTTATCATATGCAGGGGTACAAGATCCGCTTCCATGAGTACTGCACTCACGAAGATCGAACAATTTCTAAATTCCCAATTGATTCGAATAGTTTCTCCCATAGGAATAGATAATCCAAATTCACGTTCTAATAAATGGGTAGTACCCAGATCAATTAAAAACCCCAGCAAGATATCCAAAAGCATTCAACGTACCAGTGATAACATTAGGATCCTTATCGGCCTGCTGACGATTCATTGCAAACAGATGATTCTACGTTGCGCCACCCGAACCACCAGAAGTAAGTCCGCCACGAGATCTCAGAGTCTGACCTCGATGACCCTATCGGTTAATCTGACTCCGACTACCAGAAGCTCCACTGCTGGACTGTCCCTGAGAAGTATTCTACTGAACAAACTGCGTAGTAGATTATGGAACTTAAGGCATAACAGGTTGAGAAAACTGGTGAATAAGAGGATAGGCATACAAACTGGGCTGAAAAAAACTGCTGCCCATAAGCAGGATAAGGTGCAAGTTGCTGATATGAATTATGCGGAACTTCAGGTTCAAGCTGCTGAGTTATTTCGTAAGGTGACTGCTGGTAGAACCGATCTACACTCACCATCATGGTATGTGAGGCAAGTAGTGCAGAAAGGTATGTGGTCCTTGCAAAAAAAAGCCACCCCAACATTCGCTGCCAGAGAATCGGCCACTGTTGGTAGAACCCTTGCTGGCACAATGTTAGATCCACCGCCAGTATACCCAAAAAGCTGACATTTCTTCTTAAAAGTTGCCTTATGCTTCATTGCACCCATGGACAATGCTTTTTTGACATTTTGGCCTTAAACTTACTCTTAAATCCACTAAACTATCATCCACCACCACTAGTGCTCGCTTGCTTATCCTTCGCTGTCTGCTTTTCCTTCTTCCAATTAATCACTTGTTCACCCCGTAGAGCTGTGAGGAAAGCTGTCTCATAAGTGAAACCGTCACTAACAACGGCATAAGTGCACAACTCTGGATTAAGGCCAGAAATGAACTGCTTTCTCTTCTCATCAGCACTATCTCGAATACCTAGGCAATGTCAACAACAGACATATCCTCTTGCTCAAGAGCCAAGAACTCTCATCTCATGATAGCTTGAAACTCAGGACTAAAAAAATTACTCTTGAACCGCTATTTGAAGAGATCTCAAGTCCAAACATTATCAGCCATAATGTTGTGACACTCCGTCTTCCACTAATTCTTAACGCTGTCAACCATGAAGAAAGTCGTTGTACTTACTCTCTGGTCCATCAGACATCTCATAACCTCAAGGACATCATCCATGTGCTCCAACCAAGATTCAACTTCTTCCCTGGCTCCACGACCGTCAAGAAAGTAGGCACCATTACTCACGGCAATTTTTGCTTAAGTGTGACCACAATTCGCATTAGGAATCAGTTGGGCTAATGCCTCAGTTAACTGTTGTAATCTCGGAATAGGAATACGTTCACACCTAGGCGGCATAATTTGCCAAGTAGACATTAAATAATTAGCACAATTACTGGCATCATATAATGCAAATGTATGTTTTCCCTAACCATGCTCCGATACCAAACTAACACACCCCAACCCCAATAACACAAGTTATAGGGCCGTAATGTGTTGGCCGACACTAAATTAACCTTTTTACCCCATTGAGAGATGACGTCACAGACCAACTTAATGACGAAGCCATAATAAGATATTTATGATGTGCAAGAATTTGAACAAAAACGTTCATCACTAATAAATCCAAAGCTTCTACAAGTGCACTTATCAACCTCCCCACTTGGGGACACAAATTATCTCGGGTTTAACTCTCGATATTATCACATCACATTAGAGCAGCTAGAAGTTTCACAAAACTATAAACACATAAAAGTGCAGTGTTTTGCATAATCAAAAGTGCAATCATGCAACAATAAAGATAAAACTACAGTAAATGAACCATCACCCTAAACCCAAATGATGAAAGCCTCACTGCCAAGCCCACTCGTCACCATCGGCGTTCTCCTTATTCTCTTTATGTCCTGAAGAGGTCGACAAAACAAAACGTGAGTGGAGCAGTTTTATCACATTTAAAATCATTCAACATAATAGTCCCTGTTTTGAAAACATATATAGTGAAAACTACATACATAGTAATACTAAAATAATAGTAGTCAAAATCAACTCAATCTTGCTCGTCATATCAAAGAAAGTAAATCAATCACAAATAACGTAATGTATAGCAAGCAGGTGAAGTGACATCTACCTAATCGATATCTAGAGTCTACTAGCACATTCTAGCCTCTACTAGAAAGAAGGTACCTGCAATAAGTCCTACGACCATAGCTAGCTATATGTATGGTAACCATGTAGTGAAAATAAATCACCCGTATCATCTACATACCATTCAAGCATAAGTCTTGTAAGACCCCAAAATATCACCTCTCCGAAGTGGACAACATAAGCCCGCACCCTATGGCAAGACTTGGAGTGAATTGAAAGCTAAGCCTAACCCCGAAGAGGATCGATCTAATCATGTGATTCCCCGATATTATCGAATACAAAATACTCAACTCCAGAGTGAACTAGGTCAATCCAAAGTACAGACTCCACTAACTGTCCAGGTACTAGGCTGCGCAGGCTAGCCTGCACAGTACCTTCTGGGCCACGTGATGTGTCAGGCGGTGCAGTCCGGCACAACCACTTCTCTCACCCACGATGGAGAAGAGTCAAAGTGTCCTTCTCCGATGTGGCGTTCCTATGTCAGATGAGTCTCCTCGTCAGATCCTTTATTCCCGACCATGCAGGAGAATGTCGAGTGACATGGACCAACTTCGCAGGAGGCCTATAAATATGCCTTGTGACCCTTTACCACAAGTAAGCCCATCACACCCCAGAAATACACTTTACACTTCTCTACAATCATTGACCTAAGCATCAGGAGCCTCCACGCCGGGAACGGCGCTCAGACTCACGATGTTGGCATGTTCTTCATCTACAGGTTTCATTCCACGGTGGTGGAAAATCGGCTCTAACAAGTCTTATCAAAGACTAATATAAGTAATATGCATCCGCATATAAATATATATATATATATATATATTTATATATAATCGTAAAAACATTTAGCTTTTCGAAGGAGTCCACTCATAAGTATGCAGAGTGTCCCTCCTCAATAGGCTCCTTGCCTAAACTCTTTTGATTCTCTAATAAGCCTGTAATAAATATATAAAGCTAAGTTAATCTTTAATCGACATTTTATGGAAAATTGTCAAAAACTACCATTTAGGTAATGAATTTGCACAAATGTAGGGCATCATGTGATTCAGAACACCGAAAACCTATGGATAGGTCACGGGTCTTGCACACACCGCAGTGATTGTGTCATGCATCATCACACGCCGCTGTGGGCCATCAACGTCTTACTCACCGCCGCAGTTCGACGAGTAGACGTCGCACTTGCCATTGTCGGTACGGTGAGGTTTTAAGTGAGTTAACGGAATATACCTGCTCTGTTAGTAGATAGCAGAATCTCAGTTCCTGCTGTGAAGGTTAACAGACGATCGTCGCCTGTCACCATCGCTGGTTGCCGGAGTCTCGCCGAAAACAGCAGAAAATTCCAGATTTCAATTAGGACCAATCCGAGCTCGATTTGAATGATTTCAATGCCAATTTTTTTGTAATTTAGTCCTAAATATGATCAAGAACTTACCTAGACCCTTTTTAGGACGATGAGAGGTTGAATCCACCTCGAATTCAACGAGTGAAGCTAAAAACTCACATGCAACTAGGTTAATTACCTGGGTTCGATTCCAACGGGGTCCATGCACCACCAGTCATGAACTCGCCGAAGTTCGTCCGTTCACACTCGCCGGGAACTGGAAAAAGATATAAGGTGCATGCAGGGGTTAGGACTCGATTATGGAGTTCAAAACCTCATCCCAATTATCACAAAAACAACTGGGAGAGAATAGACGTACTAGGACACCCATCGACTTCGAACTCAACAGCATTTCACCGGAATTCGTCGACGGGGCTGGGTTCGAAGGTACTGAAAATTGCAGAGGTTGAAACCCTCGAGTTTCAACATAAAACTAACACAACGGGTGAAAAACAACATGACCAAACCCGGAAATTCAAAGGATAAACAGAGGCCTCACCTTGTGAAGTTTGAGAGCTTCAAGCTCTCGTGTTTAATGGTGCCGAGGTCCACACTGCACCAATCTCACATGCAAGACTACCATTGTGATCCTTGCATCCCTCAGACTTCGAATATGTAAAATTTAGGTTTGATTTGTGAAGGTAATTGAGAAAGTGAAAGCTTTCTTCTCTTGGTGCTAGAGAGAGAAGAGAAAGTGAGTTCGAGAGAGAGAGAGGTTAGAAAGAGTGTTCTGAAAATGAGGGAAGAGAGAGGACCGGATGTGGGTTTAATCCCGCTTAAAATAATTTAAATGAAATCACCCAATTACCCTCCATAGTTGTGAAAATAACAATTATGCCCTCGTGGTCTCGATCGTTTTCGATGTTGAACTAACGTTCAAGAAAATTGTTATGAAATTTAAGAAAGCATAAGAATATAAGTTTCGAGTCGATGCTCGAAAATTAATTAAGGCACTCACTCGGGCAAATTAGTCATTTCACATGTTTTAAGAATAAAATACAATATTTCAAAAAAAAAAGGTCGTAACACTTTTGGCATCCAAAAAATTTTAAATGTGTAAAATCAAACATAACGAATGAATTTGCTAATATGGATTATAGTCAATGGGTTTTATTCAAGTAAAAAACTTATATCGGGTTTTATTCGAGTAAAAAACTTATATCGGGTTTTATATGAACAAAATTAAGTCTGAGATACTAATATTTTCAGTCAAAAAAAAAAAAAAAAAATCTTCTAATGGCTCCAGTTCTGTTTTACGCACCTTTTTTTTTTCTCCTAGTCCATGCAGCTGTTTATTGGGGCATCGATTTCTTGTGCATTTCTTTCAACACCGTTAGACTTCAGTCTTTTACGAGATCGATTCTCCTCATATAAGAGTCTCACCTGGTCTTGCGTAAGATTGGCATCCTTGTCATACCCCCGTCTTTTACGAGATCGATTCTCCTCATATGAGAGCCTCACCTGATCTTGCACAACATTGACATTCTTGTCATACCTGTGTCTTTTACGAGAAAGATTCTCCTTAGATGAGAGTCTCACCTGGTCTTGCAAAAGATTGACCTCCTTGTCATACTCACTGGAACGTGTCATAGGATTGGAAAATTCATCGACTACATTTTCCTGCTCCAGGTAAACCCCTATTTTCTGCACCCTGAGATGAATATCGTCAGTACTCCCGTGTCCTACAAAGTGTGCACCAACATTTATCTTGTCCCCACCGTTCACATCGAGCGTATTGTTTGACAAATGTCCCAGCCAAATATAACTTTCATGGCGATTTAGTACGGTAGCAAACATTGGAGAGCTTGAAATCTCAGTTTCTTTAGTACGATTTTCAACACAGATGCAAAGTGAATCACTAGATTGGGAGTCGTCGCAAGAACAAACGATGCACAGAGTCAATGCTTTTGCAGCATCGCCAAAACATTGCGGCACAACTATTTCTTTCTGAGGGTCAACGCATGTAAACCCTGATGGAAGATCATTTCCGGGTATTAAAAGAGCAGAAACTATTTCATCCTTAGGGTCAACGCATGTAAACCCTGATAGAAGATCATTTCCTGGGCGACGAAGATCACCATTTCTGCTTGCGCTCCATCCCTATGCCATGGAGTAAGATTTGTACAAAAAGTTAATAAATGCATGTATGTATAAGCTGTATACGGATGGGTGCAGAGAGAGAGAGGACCTGTAGGATTGCTTTTCTAAAAGCAGCAGTGAGATTGGTGCACCCTTCCATACGAATCCTTCTCATATTGTTTAACGACTTATGCAAGCCTAGAATCTTAGTGAGTTTGGGGGAGTGATTCAGATGCAGTTCTACCATACTTGACATTTCTGAAAAATCTGGCATCTTTTTCAATGCAATGCACTCATCCGCTTTCAGGATTTCCAAATTTGTTGGTAAATCTGGGATTTCCTGAAGATTTTTGCATTTTGCAACAGACAAATACTTAAGGTTCTTCAATTGTACTACAGAGTGGTGAATCTCGGACAAACTCTTACAGGCTTCGAGTATCAATATCTCAATGTTTGGGATTCTTGAAAAGTCTGGGGATTGTTTCAGGTGATCACAGTAACCAAGATTGAGAAACTTCAACTTTTCAAGTGACTGAGACAAAAAGGGAAAACAAATATCAAAATTCAAATAGAAGAGAGAGACCATGATGTTGGTATGTAGAAAACATGGTGGAAAGAATTGATAGTTTGGTTGGGTTTGTATCGTACCACGTTGTCATTCCAGACTTTTATATTGCTATAACTCAGGTCGATGTCAACTACGTTTGGTTGATTAAAATCTTCTGGTACGGCCTGCAGAGGAAAGTCGGACAAACTTAACCATCTTAACTCTTCGGGAAGATGTTTGCAGTCTCCAGTGAACTTTACGCCTCTTATTTTGAGTAATCTCAGATTCAGCATCTTTCTGAATGCTTCTGTACCGAAGCTAAGCTTGTCAGGTTCTGAAAAATCTAAAGCGATTCCTTCAATTTTTTTCTTTTCCTGTTAGAAAGCAAAAGACACTAAAGTAAGACGAGGGTTATTTGCTTAGACCTTAACCGGTGCAGAGCACCAGTACTGGATCAGTGACGAGTTTGCTTAGACATCAGTTTTGTTTGAACAATCTAAATTAGTCATCTGTGTTGCAGGGATAATTTTCAAATAATTCAGTAAACAAAATCAGCATCTTTTTTCTCATTTATTACAAACATGTATTAAATGCAATTTGAATGAGGATGTACTTACACATTTTTTCGTCAACACGTGTTTTACATCTTCATGATGCCACAATCTACAGCGACTTTCAAGCTTCTTAGGGGATTTAGCACGTACAATTTCTCTGCCCGTGTCTCGAATCAAACAATGCATCATCAGATTGCCTTCTGGATCAACAGTTACAAGGCATCGCTCCTCGAGTTCCTTAATACCTATTGCTGGATTACTGTCACACCCATCCAATATTGCCATGACATGGTGCTTGTTCATTCCAATAAAGAAACAGGATATGTCAAGGAATATATCCTTCACCCTGTCATCAGTAAGCCCGTCATAACTAACCTTAAAAATTTTGTGAGTTATGCTAGGCTGTACTCTTTTCCATTTTTTCAATGCATCTGTCCATTCACTTGTGGTTTTTGTGCATAGGTAAGAACCTACAGCTTCAAGTGCAAGTGGTAAACCCCCACAATAATCAACAGCTTCTCTTGAGACTTTGAGATATCCTTCATTAGGAGAACTTTTTCCAAACGCATGCCAACTAAGGAGCTCAAGAGCTTCATTGTTATTCATTGTTGGTAGAGAACATGCCTCATCCACCACTTCAGGTGTCTTTAGCAAATTTTTATCTCTTGTTGTTATAACAATTCTACTTCCTGGACCAAATGAGTCACGTTTTATAGCTAATGCATTTATCTGTGCCACACTGTCTACATCATCAATTATGACAAGAACCCTTATGTTGCCAAGTCTTGTTTTTATCTTCTCGGTCCCTTCATCGACTGTACTCACATTTATGTTGGCCGATCTCAAGATTTTAGACAGAAGCATGTTTTGCAAATCAACCAATTTCTCATTTCCCACATTTTCAAGAAAACACGCACCATCAAACCTGTCCTGGTATGTGTTGAAAATGGCTTTTGCAATTGTTGACTTACCTTGTCCGCCCATCCCCCAAATTCCAATTATGCGAACAACATTTGATCCTCCAACATCTAAATAATTACTGATTTTTTGCAGGCGAGAATCTATTCCAACTGGATTTGCGGCTACATTTAAGCATCCATTCTGCAGTTTTATAGCGATCTGCTTAACAACTTTCCTGATAAACCTTGCTTCACGCCTGGAATTAAAATTCATAATTAAGAAAAAGTAAGATTTACCAGTTAAAATTCTAAACATTCATTAGGAGTGTGTAAGATTCGAATATACTGGTTAAACTTCTACACATTCATCACCAACACACTAATATCTAGTGAGATAGATCAAGCGTTTATATATTAATCCTCGTATCAGAGTTCTAAGCTTTGCGATTACATTTGGAAAAACAGAACGATTCAAAGAATTACTTCGTTAAAGGAAATAAGCAAGCTATTACCCGTTATTCACTTGAAAATGCTCGCCGCTCAACTCTGCAGCTGCAGTAAGAGCCTTTCTCCACTCCCGGACCTTTTCTTCCGTAAACTTTTGTTCATGGTTCTGAAACGCGGTTGCAAAACTACCAGTCTGATGCCTGACATCTGAAGGATCAACATCGTAGAAAATCGGGAAAACAAATTGACCCTTAGTTCTTCTGCACTCCATGATCTCCACCAGCTCCTCAAGACACCATCTCGATTCCGCATACCCCTTTGAGAACATGATGACAGCAAGCCTGGACTCTTTGATTGCTTGCTTCAGTTTTTCTGTTATAGGATCCCCTATAGGCAATTCGTCCTCGTCCAGAAAGACATTGAACTCGTAGTCTTTTAATCTAAGGTAGAAGTGGTCCGTGAAGCCCCTGCGCATTTCGCCTCTAAAGCTCAAGAACACATCGTACTTGCTGCCCGGGTTATCCATCTGTTCACCGATTATGTCCAATCGGAACTGCAAAATGGAACTAGGGCAGATGGTTTTTGAAGCGAACTAGCAAGGAAAGTCAACTACACATTGACCCAAAAAAAGGTTAAAATATTACCCTAGAATCGCTATTCACATCCTCTTTCTCCTTTTTTATTTTTTTTTATTTACAGAAGAAAGATAACAAGGGCCCACACTATATGTATACAAAGCAAAAATTGACCTTACAAACGACACGTCAAGGGCCTAAAAAAGGGCTAAGGCCCAAAAACAAACACCGAAAGAAAGCCTAGCCTTTCTGCTACATCGGCCGCCGCTGCAGCACCACCCGAGCGGCAGGAACATGAACACCAATGAACAACAAAATTCCGACCAATTAAGGCCTCAGAGATGGGAGGAAGGAAGACCCATAATCCATCATTGAAACTCTCTCCAAACGCAACCTCCAAGTAGAAGCAAACAAAGAAGCTTGTGAAATTCCCACAAGTGACGTTGCCAATAAAGAGAGACTGAGAGAAGAAGGAGGTAGTGCGGAAACTCGAACCGATAAGCATACCGGAACCCTACACACCTTCTCAACCAATCATTCCTATACTACAAGATGTATTTCAAAGTATTTACATTTTTTAACAAATGTATAGTTTAAATAACTTAATTGCAAATAAAAATCCAGGAATTAGAGGCTGTGAATGCCAAGTTGTCATCTCAACTTGCAAATTGTTGCTGCCATGAGGTTTGTTATATATTTCTTAACAAATTTTTTCACTGTTCTTTTATATGATAAAATCAGGTACTTATGTACTGTTTGAAATTCGAATTTCTTATAAATCGTAAAAATCACCTCTGTGTTGTGACATATGTTCTTATCAATATGTGATTGTGTAAATCCTAAGTAGAGTTAAAGTAGGAATCCTTTGGGAT
>JAOTRO020094558.1:0-13989 GCA_028566515.2 Pyracantha coccinea | reverse complement strand
TTTAATATTTTTAATCCCACAAATTATGGTTTTTTATTTAAAATCTCATTTATATAAACAACTAAAATTTCTAATTTATAATTTAAAAAGTATATTAACGTACATAGAAATAAATTATCACATTAATTTCAGGAAACTCGATCAAAAATTAAAAATCACCAAGGATTCAATTAAAGAAAATTCATAGCTAATGACCGCATCCAAAGTCTCCCTTTTTTTTTAATTTAGTTTTTGTTTTGGTCACTTCTGCTAAATAGTTGATTAGATATCGTCGAAAAATAAATAAATAAATTTATTAAACAGTTGATTTGATGATATAAACTATGAGATAACCACATTTCTTATTTTGGCTAAATTAAGTATTTCATAATTCAATATTCAAGTATAAATGGCTTGTGGGCTAGCGTATCAAATAAGCGCGATAAATGAGAATTACGACAAAAATGCATTTTCGAAGTGATTTTTTCTTCTGAAGTTAAGAGCATCTTCAGCAGTCATCCAATTACAAAGGCAATTAAGTTGAACTGTCTTTTGTCCAAAAAAATCAACTCTAGCGGTGAAAAAATGGAAGGCAATTGCAGGCTTTGCAGCCTAGAAAAATTCACCCAATTACTAATGCTTCTCTAAGCGGGCGCATGCCCTTGCAAGAATTGAGAGAACAGCTGCCAAAGCACTTGCCTGTGCTGCCAATGCTGGTTTGGTATTGCTGTGCTTTGAAAAAAAATTGATTCTGTTGTGCTATAAGAATAAGCAGCAGAGTGTTTAGTAAATTTTTTTGTAAAAATGCTTCAAAAAAAAACAGTATTATAGTGTTTGGTAAACTTTTATGTAAAACAGCTGTGACTGTGTGAAATGATCAAAAAAGGTATAATACTAGATGTGCCATTAATTCAATTTTCTTAACAAATAAAGGTGAATTACTAAATATACTTTATTTTTAAAAGAAAAATATTTATAAACTTTATCTTAAACGTATAATCCAATGTTTAACAAGAAATCATAATCCAACATTCAACATATAATCCAACATTTATACTATGTATTTACTATATAACTATTACTCTTTATCTTTTCTTTTATTATGGAATCATAATTTTTTATTCTATTTTCTTCTTCAAGGTTCAGTTCTCCTCTTTTGCAAAACCTGTATTTTCTTTCCTCTTCCGCCACCCCTCCCTATCTCATCCTCCTCTCTCTGCCTCTCTCTGCCATATCCTAAGGAAGGCTGGGTCACCGACAAATTCCACTCCCTTATCAAAGACCACCACCATAGCAACACCAATCGCAATCCCTCGAACACAATCCATGCTCTCTCGACGGAGATTTGGGAGAAGTTGTGGGAGAGTTCCCTCTGTGTTAGAGGCTTCTACGTCAACATTATTGCCCACAACTACCACCACTTGGTCGTCTTCCACTTGCCGCCCTCGTTTTGGAGTTTTCAGTATGTCCTCAGCTCCTTCTGAGTCCAACCCAAGTGGCCCTTCGTCTTCACTCACGGAAGATGGATGAACTCCGATTTCAAGACTTACAGTCTGTGTTAGCGACGAAGGCGTTGAGGCTTTCCTGTTGAGATTTTGGGTGTCAAGCAGAAGGGTGCAAATCTAGCATTCTTTGTGCAACCTAGATTTTGACAAAGTCCAGAAATTCGACGAGGTGGCCCCAAATTTCGACAAAACCCAGAAATCCGACAAACCTCCCGTTGCTCCTGTCCTAGAAATCCGAATAAGCTCAGAGTCAAAGAGGACGGAAGAGAGACATGGCGGGGTCGGCGACGAAGTCGACGAGTATAATGTATAATTTATTTAATTGCTAAAGGCCATTTTGGGTATTTAAAAATTTCATTAAAGGCCTCAGTGCCACGAAATCGGTTTGCGCAGAAGCTGGGCAAGCAAAAAAATCTGATTTTTAAAGCTGGGTTTTGCAGCTTTGTGTTTTTGGCTTTTTTTTCACCCAAAACTGTGAAAAAAAACTGAATTTGAATGTTTACCAAACATAAAAAAACTGTCAACTTTTTTCAATACTCATTTTTTTCAGAAACACTTCAGTACCAAATCAGGGCTAACTGATGCTTAAATGACGTAGAAGGACAAATGGGAAAAAATCTTGAATCTGAGGAAAAATCTTGTGAGCAAAAATATTTTCTGAGGAATTAACAAAAAAGTGAAGGACAAAAAAGTGCCTCACCATATAGAATTCCTTACAAGTTGTTGAAAATCCAAAAGATGAGGTCGTCTCCGGATCTTTTATTTTACAACAGAAGATTTGATTGTGAACAAATACCAGCAAATCTTGAATCTATGGGGGAATTTCCCGTTACGAATATATTGTATCGCAAGGTGAACATTACAACAAGATTATATGCAAACGCGCATAATGCAGCTTCTCCAGATTACGCTTTGCGTTTCACTTCTTACCCCGTTGATCAATTCACCAAGCTCCTTGATGTCATATCAGTAGAACGCAAATATTCATTGCCATTGTAATGAATCTAGTGCTTGCTGGTGAATCTGCTTATCTCCAGCTGCCACTACATTATAACCTAGGGAGGGAACACACCAAATACCATTCTCCATTCAGCTCTAAGAACATAAACAAATAAAATGAAGCCGTAGAAATAAGGCGGCATATATAAATAGAGCTGGTGAACGCATTATTAGATGTTAGCGTACTTGCTGCCTTTGAATTTGGAGAAGCATCCCAATAAAGCTGATGTCCCTTCCAATCAGTTATGACTCCGCCAGCACCTTCTATCACAGGTATCAGTGAAAGAAAATCGTATGGCTGACAAAATAGTTGAGATTCTTGTTAGGTAAAAGCAATGAAGTATATCTAACACAATAACATCTTTCACGGATGACGAGAAATCTAACAAGACTAATGCACAGTTGCAGACTTAGCTCAATGTAACAAAAAAGGCGTTGAAGTGCAGAAAAGAAAGGTGCAGATATCACAAACGTTAGATACACATCAGAAGAAACTAACAGTCCCTTCTGCTGTATATTATCAAACTAATTCAACCAGAGTTCAATGGAATAGCTACCACTCATGTCATCCACCAGGCATCGCCTTTTCCTGGCCAAGAGTGTATCATTTGATAAATTAGTCGTATAAAAAGTTTAACAACAAAGAGTTCAGCTTACCTTGAGACCAGACTCAACAACGAGATCCACAAAACCAGAAGCCAGCAGAGCATAAGCATAGCAGTCACAGCCGTATAAAGGCACTTTCACCTGCAGACCAGATATGAAACACTTGAATCATTTTATTTTTCTTTTTTATAAGAAACACAAATTTAAAATATTTAAGATGAAAACACCTGCAGGCAAAAAATGTAAAAATGGATTGAGACACCTAGGAGTCAAATTTTCACATTAAATTTCCTCATGTTGAGTTAAATACTAGGAAATTCGGCTTAAAAAGTAATTCCAGTGTAATAATGTGCTCCCAATGTTGCTCGGGATTGAGTGACAATGAAAAACCTCTCAAATTACCCCACAAAGCATAGTAACACCACAAAAAGTAAAAGATACCGACAAAGAAAGCCCAAAATAAGCACTGTCCAACTTTGCGCTCTTCTTTTTTCCCTTTCAGGTAATTTTTATTAACTGAGTCTGATTCCTAACATTTCTTGTATACTTATAAGTGAATCCAACTAATATGTGACAGTATTCTTCCGTCACCTAATTTAAAACTCTATTTTTTTTATGAACAAACCTTATTTCTAACACGAATAAATGCCTCTTCTGCCTCTGCACTGAATAGATGTGGGCTTGTAGTGTACCTAATCATGGGAACACGTAAAGTTATATAAAAAAAATCCCAAAACAAAACTGAAAGAGAAAAGGAAAATTATACATCCCTGGTTCACACGAATTAGGTCTGGTTCACAGGCTTGTAGTGTACCTTTTAGACATGGTTTACTTTTTAAGCAACAATCAATTTGGCCATGCAATGGATACTCAAAGGAAAAAGGAAGAACCTACAAATAAGCCTGTGCCAGATTTGCACAAGTACGTGTGGACACTACTTGGCCATTCAATGTAGTTTTCCTCCCACTAATCCCAACCCATCTTTCTCTTAAAACCGGCTGATCAATTATGCCAAGAATCTGGAAGAAAAAAAGGATAAGTTCAATAAGAGAGTATATACGTATAATATTTAACTTTTAAGTAAAACTAATAGAGAAGTAGCCTGTTCTTATTTCGCATGTTGCAGCAGTTGATTCTTACTGGTTTACCCCGGTGTAGCAGAGCAATGAGAGTACCAAAAACAGGTTTTCCTGGGGAAATAAACTGCAGCTTTTACCAGAGTAGAATTTGAAAAAAAAAAAAAAAATTCGTGCCATAAGACTCATAAATATAATCTTCCTTCAAAAGAAACACACCAGTGATAAAGCTCTTTGTCCCGTCTATTGGATCTAAAACCCATACATAATCTGCAAACTTCTCTTTGCATCTCCACCCATTTTCTTCTCCAAAACTGCAACGAAAACTCCATCAATACTTCTCCGATAGCACAAAATCTAAATATTTGTGGTTGTGCATATAAATTTAACATTGAGATAAAACAAATCTTCTTTTATATTCCATTGGATTTAAGGGAAATAGTCAGAGTCATAGGAGAGTGATAAAGAATAAAAAAGCTAAATGAGATGCCTAAACTCGTCAATCAAATTAAACAATCATAGCTTAGGCGAAACTTGTAACGTTCAATTCTAAAATGAAAACACCAAGCCAAAAAATTGAAAAACCAAAACAATTAGAGATAATATTTCATTTTAGCTTTTTATAGGTAAAATAATGTATGATTTAGAATGTAAAGCTAAACACTCCAGAATTTTATGGTCTGGTTCAACTTAAGCACTCCAGTTTCCTCGCGACCAATTGAAATGCAAGGAAAATGATCTAGTTACGTACATAGCATGAGAAGGAAGATTCTCTAATATAATTGAAACCATTGCTTCCTCTGCTGTTTGATCTGCAATTGTCACAGGGCCTGCAGGAAAACAGTCAAGCCGGAAATCAATGGCTAATAAAGTTTCCCAAACTCCACACTGCACACCAATCAATTACTCACTCCGAAAGGTCTTTCGTGGACTAGCTCACTCAGCTTCATCACTTCAACGTTTTCCCAATTATTTTAGAAACCAAAACAGCCCAAAACTCAATGCTCAAATTGAAATTTGTTTTTCCTACATTTTCTCAGCAACCAAACACAAATCACGACAAATGAATCCAGCATTCCTAATATTCTCCAAATTCCTCGTATATCGTCAAATTTTCAAATTTAATCTCTTCTCGCCACTTAGTACTATGGTCTTCACTGAGAGGCTTTAGTTTCGTATTTAGCAGATGAAGAGTTGGATACGTTAGTGTAAATAGATCATTGTATCGAAAACAGAGCAGGTATGGTAATACGCACTGATAGAAACTTACTGGAATCTTCTTTATCAAGAATGTCAAATTTCTGCCGGAAATATTTCCGAATAACTTCACCGGAGGCATCGGCAACCTTGTTGGCGACCTGGGCGAAGCGATCAAGCAAGAAATCGTTGGGCGGGAGCGAAACGACGGCGTCAGGGAGGTCGGAGAGGGAGGCCATTGCGAGACGGAGTGGAGGACGGGAGAGAGGGAGGCGGAGGAGCGAGAGTGAGGGCTTGGGAGTGGAGAAACGGAGGGCGGGAGTGTTGAGATTGGGAATGGGAATCGGAGGGGTTTGGGAGAAGGAGAGGGGTTTGGGAATGTGGGAGAGCATTTGGGGAGACTGATGAGGCGGGAAAGGGAAAGAATAGACGGCGGTGGAGTGGTGGTGGCTGAAGAAACGAGGGACTCGTGACACAACTCGGAGAAGTCCAGTTCAGTTGGTGGCTTTTGGATTTGGTGGTTTAGGGAGTGGAGGTTGACGTGTTTTGTGCACCGTTGGATTGTGAAGGGCCGGCTGGATTGTACCACTCTCAAATGTGGACCCACCACCAGAGTATAGATGTGACATTTCCACAAGGAGCTTTTGTCTAGGAAGAGGATCCTCTCCGAATCTACTTTGTGAGGATCCTAACCGTTTATCGTATATCTTGAGGTCAGTTTTCGTCAGGTACTATATGTGTTTAATTTTAAATAAAAAAAGTCAAATAATTTCTAACTGCACGATGGACGATAAATTACGAAGATGTAAGGATCCCTATAATTCCCACAAAGTGGATTCGGATGGAATCCAAATCCCTTTTGTCTATACCTAAATTTTTGGGTAAACTACAAAATAAGTACATCAACTATTGGTTGAACCATAATGTCATACTTAATTTTAAAACATTGCAATGTCAATAAGTTAATACATTATCTTACGAATTTGTTGCAATGTCAGACCTCCGTCAGTTTGTTTGTCAATTTCTCCGTTAAATGCTGACGTGGCTTGTACTGGGTCTCATTCCCTCCCCAAATAGAGTTCCAAGTTATTTTTTGAAACACATGGATCATCTCAAAGGATGACACGTGTATATTACCAGTAAAATTTAAATTATATAAAATAAATAAAAAAAATTTCAAAGACTATGCATTTCGATTTGAAACTGAAAGCCCTAATCGTGCAGTTCATTGTGATTCATTCCAGTTCTCAGATTGAAGAAGAACCCTAACCTTAAGTTCCCAAATCACATCACCCGCTCCAAGTCGCGATTAATTAGATTAGGAATTCAGCAAAAATCCTAAGTTCATCTAGTTCACCTAGTTTTCCTCTGTTTGTTTGTGTTGTAAGGGGCAATTTCATCTCGGGTTCCACTGGTTTTGAATGATAGAAGAATATTTTGAAGGCTTCGAAATGGGGTGGAATGTACGCGAGGATCCCAAGAAAACGACACCAACCTACTGTAAATATATTTTCAGTTCATTTTGTGCTTTGTTGCTTCCCCTGATTCCCGTTGTTCCGGTTTTGTTGATTCCAAAATCTTTGTTGGTGGTGGGTGGGATTTATACTTTGTTTATCCCAAATGCTTATTAATATGTTGGATAATGTGGTCCTTTAGTAGTTTGTTTATTCTTGTTCATAAAATTTTGGTGCTTTGTTTACCGTGCTTTGGTGCTTTGTTTACTCTAATATTGGATAATGTGGTCCTTTTGGCTCTTTGTTTGTTGAAAATTGCAATTGTTTTATGTGGGGTGGCTTGGGTCCTAAGGTTTGTTGAATATGTTAAATTGCACTAACTAGGGTTTTAACTAGGTTGTTTTTTGTGAATTTCAGTTTTTCAAGAGCAATTCTACTATGGGGGAAAAGTGTTGTTTATTAGATGCTTGTGACAAAGTCTTAAAATGTCACTTTTAGTGGTAGATGATGTGGTGAAAGCTTTAAAATATAGTGAGATGTTCATGAACTACTACTATTTGATTTTCAACAAGGACATTTCTAATGGCATGAAGCACATTCAGAGTGATACTGATGCACAGACAATGTGCAACTTTGTTCCAAATGTTTAAGTGATAGACATGTACATAGAAGAATTGTCCCCACAAGAAGCTCTCACCCAAGAAAAATAGTTCCTTTAGTCTATGGTGTGCACTCGTACAAGTACAATGGTGATAGAGGAATTAAGTAATGAAGATGATTTTGTTAGGTGCCAGTGGTAGATGATATGGTGGAAGCTTTAGGATGTAGTGAGATGTTTTATGGACCACTACTATTTGATTCCCAACATGGACATTTGTAATGGTATGAAGCCCATTCAGAGTGATGCCGATGTATAGACAATGCAACTTTGTTCCAAATGTTTGAGTGATAGACATGTACATAGAAGAATTGTCCCCACAAGAAGCTCTACCTAGGAAAAATAGTTTCTTCAGTCTATGGTGTGCACTGGTACAAGGACAATGGTGATAGAGGAATTAAGTGATGAAGAGGATTATGTTAGGTGCAAGTGGTAGATGATATGGTGGAAGCTTTAGGAAATAGTGAGATGTTATGAATTACTACTATTTGATTCCCAACATAAACATTTATAATCGTATGAAGCCCATTCAGAGTGATGCCAATGTACTAACAATGTGCAACTTTGTTCCTAATGTTTGAGTGATAGACATGTACATAGAAGAATTGTCCACACATGATGCTCTCACACAAGAAAAACAGTTTCTTCAGTTTATGGTGTGCACTGGTACAAGTACAGTGGTGATAGAGGAAGTAAGTGATGAAAAGGATTATGTTAGGGCAATTACTTTTAAACCAAGAAAAGGAAAGGGCTTGCTAGCCAATGAAGGACCAAAGGATGATGTTCAGGAAGGAAGTGTACAAGCTGCTGAGGTATGAAGCGATCCAAATGCTGAGGTAGGAAGTGTTCAAGAAGGTGCTCAGAAGATGGTTTGAATTCTCAACCAATGGAAACATGTGTGACTGAAGAGGAAATGTACAAGTTGCCAAAGATGTTCGGGAAGTTAAAGGAACTTCCCGTGTTGAAAAAGACAATCAAGAAGGTGTTGATGAAGATGGTGATACCTTATTTGATATGCCTATCAATGTTGAAGAAGACAATGAAGAAGCTGTTGAAGATGACGATGAATTTGTCGAGAGTTAACATGGGAATGATGAACATAACCCAAGGTTTGTCAAGTATGATGGGACTGAGTTGTGAGAGGTGCTTTTCTAAGGTCCTCACTTTGATGACATGTGAAGTCCTTTATTATATGACCCTTCTAGTTAATCTTACGGTAGATTAAGCTATCAACTTAAATAATTTTTGTTACATTAAAACAAAAATACTAATTAATAAAACAAAAAAACAAAAAAAACAAAAAAATAAAAAAACAAAAAATAAAAAGAAGAAGAAGAGAAGAATGTTTCACGTCATGTCAAATCTCTTCCATATGCAAAACCTAGTCTCCTCATTGAATATATAAACCTAGCAAAGTGAATTGCATAAAACCTAATAACTTTACACATCCAATTTCGTCTAATCTTTTATCAATAATATTCAAACTAGTTAATTACAAAGCAACCAAGAAATTGAGATTGTGTGGTTTCGACAATTAGGATTTCCTTCTTCTTGAATGCGTGAACCCTTTTCTCATACAAAATTTTTCAACGGCGGTGAAATTTTTTAAACATGTCACTCTTTTTTTTCATACGCAAAAAGGAAAAAAACAAATAGCTTAGGATGAGAGAAGGGGAGTGAAAGATCAAGAGAGAGATGGAGAGAGGAAGGGAATGTGGAGGAGTGAGACGATATAGGAAGAAGACGGAAGGTTTCATGAGAGATTTTTATTTTATTTTTAAATTTAATCACTTTGCAGAATTATTGTGTTTCGCTGTAACAATGATTATTTAAGTTGATAGCTTAATATATCATAAGATTACTCTGAGGACTCATATGAAAAAGGACCTCACAAAGTCGTCAAAATGTCAAAGGAGGACTTTAGGAGTGCAGTTTTGCTGAAGTTGTTGCTTATCCTTCTTCTTCATTCTCTCATACTTCATAGCTACAGAGGTCAAGGTCGAATTAGATATGTGAATTCGTATCATATCAAAGAGAAATCTAAAACAAACTTGAGAATTTCGTGACAGAGGCAAAGAGAGTGGTGAGAAAGCCCAATAGCCAACCGAAAATGATGGCAAAAATGATCAAGGAGATAACCCAACAGCCAACCAACAATGACTGTAGATGAAAGAAATGAGAGTGTTTTTCATGTTATGTGGCAAGAGTGATGAAAAACAAACAAACGGTTATGCTCAGTATCAGTATGTCACAATAGAGTATTTATCAAATATAGTCAAAAATTAACCTTTAATTTCAAAAATATCACTTTTTATAAAATCTTTCAAATATATTCAAAATTTCACCTAAATAGACACAAATACCCTCAAATTTAACAATCAAATAAATTAAAGGTTTTTTTAGCCAAAATGATTTGTGACATTGACATAACTCCTAAATCTGGTCCTTAATAATTAATGATAATCAATAGTAGTGTTCTTGAATTTGTCTATCGTGAATCAGTTTAGTTTTTCTTTGAATTTGTCCATCGTGATCATTTTAGTTTTTTCGTGAAAAATCTATCAATTGCTCTGTTAGTGTGATGATGTGGCACCACGTGGGTCTCACAAATACAATCATATAGCGACATGTGGATTAACTTTAAAAACTATTTTTATATTTAAAACTAAAATGATATTAGTAAGAAAAAAGCGTTGAAGGCATGATTGAAATTCTGCTACTCCTGCTTGTGGTAATCGCGACAACGCTCAATATCGATGATGAGGGGGTTGAAGGGGATAGGGTTGTGGTGGTGGAGTGTAGAAGAAAAGGTGAGTTGGATCGGAGCTTGAGGCGATGGTAGTTAAAAAGTCTTTAATTTATCTAATTTTTTAATTTGAGGGTATTTGTGTCTATTTAAGTGATATTTTGGATATATTTGAAAGTTTTTATAAAAAATGACATTTTTAAAATTAATGATTAATTTTTTGCTACATTTAATAAATACTCGTAACAATATAAGATTTAAAAATAAGGGTGTTAAAGTTTTTTTTTTACTTTTTTTATTTTAATTAAATTTTAGAATACCCCAAATATTCATTTTATACAATTTTTTTTTAAATATTCCTGCCGTTTTACAGTCATCCCTCAGCTGTTAAAGAGCTCCTCTGAGGCAAGCCATTCCCCAGTCGCTCCAAGCCATCCCTTCTGTACCCCAGCATTTTTTCTGAATTCACTGCGTTTTCAACTACTCCAGTTCCCGTTACCATTCCAAGAACACAAAATGGCACTCCGGTGAAGAATTGGGCTTTAGAAGAGATGATGTTGTGGACTGATTATGTGGAAGAGAGTGAGGAGCAAGTGGTGGGAGATGAGGTGGATACATATTTTTCGGACCTTTGGAGAAGTTTGAGGAAACCAAGGGAAATTTTAAAATTCTCACTACAAGAAAAATAAGCTTTGGGTAAAAAAACAAAGGGCACAATTGACAAGGTTGTGTCTGTTTGACCGCCAAAAAGCTTAAATAGTTCCCATTCCATAGAGGGCACCATATATTGTGCCCAATGTTAAAAAAAGAAGACAAAAAACAGTAATGGGCACAAAAACCGTGTCGAGTAGGGTCAGATGACAAATTTTTTAACTGAAGATGGGCACAAAAAACTTTTTGTGTTGATAAAAATTGTTTGTCAGCAACACATTATGTGTTTTTTCATTTGTCTTGACCTCTGGTAGACCAAAAAGATTAAATTTATAAAATTGTGGTAAATAATGGTATGGAGCTGTTTATTACTGTGTAGTGCTATAGCCTCAAAATATGTTAGCAATACTGTTGTTCAAAATCATTTTTTTGTGACAACGGAACCTCAGATCTATCACTTACAAGTAAATAAGAATACCACTATACCGTAGTACTAAGTGGGGTGTTTTAGATTTACAATGGATTATTTCCATATTCAATGAATGTTTGTTAGATTCGTGTCTTTTTGAGCTGCTTTTTAGATTGTTAGCAGGTTTGTTTTGATACTTGGTGATATGATTTTTGACATTATCGTAAGTGTTTATTTTTTTTATTGTATTAAAAATCCTTCTTGCAGTGACACATAACCAGCAATTGTGCGCTTAGGGTCATCGGTCTCCGCGCAAAAGTTAATCGGTCTTCAGATATACAAATGAGTTAAGAATTATAGATTCATTTTTTTGACACAAATCTTAGAAACTGTGTCCAGTAAATATTAATAAATAATAAATCATTGTACGTTCATTGGGTCTTCAGATCGACAATATATCTTAGTAATTAAAAATTATTTTTTATGACACAAATGTTCAAAATTGTGTCAAGTAAATATTAATAAATAATAAATCACTCTATCGCAAAAGAATATGTTGGCACAATTATGGATTTGTGCCTTTATTCCAGTATAAATCGTGCACACTCTTTTACTAATTTGTGTATGGAAAATTAGAAGGTTGCTTCATACACTTGTGTTTCTTTTGAATTTAATCAAGTTCTACATCATTGAGAATGGGGGATAGGCGACGTCGCGGAGTTAGAATTGGAACCGAATCTCCAACATCACATTCGTCTATCGCTTCAAACATTACAACAGCAAATTCCACAACAAATTCTCCAACTCAGCGTCCACAACAACCTGTTAATGTTGCGTGCATACCTCATTCTATTGATCATTAGTACATTCTTACTACTATTGTTGATGGTCGCCTTGGCTACGCATTAAACTCCAGTAACAGATGCGTACACGCACTTAAGAACGTGTGTTGCCAGCATGGGCATACCCGGGTAAGACAGAACAATACCCTATCAATTTGGTTTCTACTGAAACAACAACTGAAGAGTCTACTAGTTCTGTCGTTATTATTGAAGAACCACACACTTATCAAGCACAAATTCGTCCTACAGGCGCGTCGCTCCCATATATGAACTCACGAAATATGCAGAATGTTACCGTTGAGATTTTAAGCAGTGATGACGAGGACAACTAATGTATTTTGTATTATGTCATATTTTGCTGGTGTGTGAAAATATAATTATCTTATGCTATGCTGGACTCTTGTTCGGTCCTTTTATTAACTTATGTAGTATGACAATATAATAGTGTTTTTTTTCTAATTGGCCATGATATAGATACTCCCAACATTATATATATTTTGGTTTATAATTATATTTCCCATCTGGTTCATACCGCACAATTCAGCGAATTTCTAGCGTAGCAACGCAAGCGTTATGGCATGTTACCAGTAAAATAAGAGAAAAAATAAAAAAGAAAAAAGAAAAGAAAAACGAAAGGAAAAATAAATAAATAAAAAATGCTTGCATATCTGGGTAGAGGAAAAGTCCTAATCCACAAAGAAAAGTGCTTTCATACTTCCGCTTCACCCAAAAAGAAAGAAGAAAACAAATTAGAAAATGCTTTCATACTTCCCCTTCACCCACAAAGAAAAGTTCTAATCCAAGCCTGCACATCTGGACAGAGGAATCATAACTACGAACACAAATTTTGAACGGGCGGTGCCTAGTTCCTACTCAACTCCTCATTTTGCTCCAACACATCTGGTGTGGCTTTGTTCAGGTATTTGAATTTTATATATGTTTTTTTGTGTTCTTCTTTGGTGGCCTTAATGTTGGCAATGGAAATTTTTTATTAATTTACAATGACACTGTAATTGTAATTGTGTTCTACAATTTAATATATTTAAGATAAAGGTAGATTTTTTGTGCCCTTTGTTTAAAATAATATTTTAAACAAAACACTTTCCAAAACCTTCATGCCTCACTCTTTCCTCATTTCCTTCATTCCGCATCTCCGTGTTTCCCCATTCAAACCCAGCCTCTCCTCAATTCCTCTAACTCTCATCTCTTTCTGGCTCTCCCTTTCCCAATCGAACCGAGCCTCTCTTCAACCCTAAGCTCTCTCTATATTTTCCCCAAATTTTGTTATTTCCCTCTCTCTGTCTCTCTCGCCTATTATCTCAATTCTCAAATCACACAGAAATAGAATTTGCAAATCCTTCCCCTTCAAATTTCACACACACTACGAATATGTGGGTCTCAACTCAAGTCTTCAGTCGTGTTCACACATTCTCACAAGATCTGCAAATCATTCTCCTTCACACAGAATCTGCAAATCAATCGGCCTCAACTCTCATCTCATCCCCAGTTCCCCTTTAGTTCAGTGCCTGCATAATGCGATTCCTTCCTCTCCACTTCGGTCTAGGTAAAATGGTAACAATTTAGAACTTGTAATGGTTAATTTAGTTAATAATTTGTGATTAATTTTAGGGTTAGGGTTAGGGTTCGTTTGAAACACAAGGGAACTGAGGTTTTTTCTCTTTTGGGTTATAATCAAGAGGGGATTTGATCTGGTTCAGATTCAAATAGACCCATTTTTGCTTCAAATGGAAAGTGACTTACTATCACTTCGAAATGGTTTAGACTGGAACATGATTGGCTATTTTTATGAATTAACAAATATTGAGTTGTATATGTACTAATTAATGTATTAGCCAATGGTATATTT
>JAOTRO020094489.1:0-21631 GCA_028566515.2 Pyracantha coccinea | reverse complement strand
GTCAAGAAACGAATTGATGCGCATGGTAATGTAATAGAAGCTAAGAAGGATGGAATTGGTGCACCAAAGGTTTGTGGGAACACAATTTGTGCCATTTTCTTCAGAAAGCAGTGGTTACATATCATACATGTTTGAATACCTGTTTATATTATTTGGTAAACATAATATCATGACTTGTATTTTACTCTCTGTTCAGTTTTTATGCTCTTGGAAAAAACATGTAGAATTACAGAAAACCTTTCATAACGTGCACACAGACGCATATCAAACAAAATTTTCATCCGTATTCCTCATAATCTGACTATTCTGTATGTGGCTGCATGGTTCTTTGTGGGTGCAGCTAGATGAAAATTACCAGCATTCACCATCTGCCATAATTGTAATTAATCATGTGATTCTGATACTCTCATACGGCTTTGTAGCAGATGCTTTGCTGTCTTTGTGAATATTCCATACATCCCTTCATCATAGCATGTGCTAGTGCACCATCACTTGAATATTTAGGTTTTTTTTATGATGGGTAGAATTTGACAAGGCGTATGAACTACAGATTTGAATTAGTAATGCATTTGGCCTTATTTACTGACATGGAAAATGTTGTTAAAGAAAAATATTCTAGTGGCGGTGCCTTATGCACCATTTTTTGGTAAACTTCATTTAAAAGGTACTGCTTTTGCAAGTTTGTTCACCTTTGTTTCATGAGTAGTGCACATGAAAACACCTAATAAAAGAAATCTAAAAGCAGACCCATTGAAACAAGAACCCATCAGTGAAAACGAAAGAGGAGGAAAAGAACCTGATCACCCCTTCATAAATGGAAGAAATGGAAAGTAGATAATACATAGGTTTTTTTTGTTGCAATCCGTGTTCATTTTTTTGGGTGGGAAGCAAACAAGGAATACGAAACAGAATATTCTGTTTCTTATTCCTTGTTTGATTGGTACCCTGATCCTTTTATTTATTTATTTACTTTCATTTTAATTCTCTAATGCAGATTGAGAGCCCGTTGCAAAGGCATGGTGGAAGGCTTGAGCATAATGAAAAATATTGTGGTTCGTGCTTTGGAGCAGAAACGGTATAAATGATTTTCTTCCATTCCTGGTGTTAATAATAGTTCTTTTTTATTTTGAACGATAATGCTAGGGACACCATGTTTGGACCCAGATGATCTGCCTCCAATTTTGGAGCTCTCTAGACTCCGCAGGTACAGATTCCAAGAAAGAAGCCCAAAACAAAACCATAGAGAACTCTTTGAGTGCCTAATAGGCTTTTTGTGTGTGTGTGTGTGTGATTAGTGGTTTCATAGAACGCCTAGTGTTTTCCTACTCCTTGTTCTCTCCTTCCAAACATTTTTTTCCAGAAAATTCCATTAAATTGGGATACTGTGAAAGCTGTCAAGGGGCAATGTTATTACTAAGAAACTATTCAATAGCTCAATTCCTGTAAAATCTCCACTAACTTATAAGGATTCTATATTACAAACTGAAAAATGCATTTCGATAATGTCATGTTTGAAGAATGCATTGGTGTATGAGTCCTTAGCATGACCAGTAAATTTGTTTTTTAGTGTAGAGGATGTAGATTAATAAAGGTGACACAGCTTGCCAAATCTTTTAAACAAGTTGGTTTTGTTCAACTTGCTTCCTTAACATATGTACATGAATGCAAATTGCCTTATTCGTAAATGTCCTACATGCTTGGTTCATTAACATTTGATCAAATATTCTTGTTTTGTTATTTCATATTTTGGCAATTCTGTTTTAGTTAAACTGATTAGAGAATTAGTAATCTTGAAGCGTGCATCAACGAGCAAAGTATGTTCTTCCATTGTCCTTTAATCTCTTCCTTTTTCTTTGTTATGCAGTCTGATGATGATTGCTGCAACACATGCGATGAAGTTCAAGAGGCATATAGGAAAAAAGGCTGGGCACTGACGAATGTAGATTTGATAGACCAGGTTAGGTCATAGAAACTTAGCATTTTTCTTTGTGCGATCTGGTTGACTGGTATAAACATGGGCATATTACACCAATAAGTTTTCATATTACAAATTTGTCTTCTTGTGAGTCTGATCATGACATACCAAATTGACTGAGAAAGTTAATAATGGGCTGGGGCACAGTTTCTTTCTTTGAGATCTGTATCTGAAATTTTATACCTAAGAAGTTTTGGGCACCCTCTCTCCGTAAAATTGAAAAGAAGTGTTAAGACAAGGAGACTGAGGATAAGGGGATTCTTGTTTACAGCTAATTTTCAGTTTTGATCAATGGGAGACTGAGGAGTAGGTTTGGAGCATCTAGAGGGTTAAGGCAAGGAGATCTCCCATCTGCTTTTTTATTTAATGTCGTGGTGTATGGGTTGAGTACATTGGTGAAAAGAGCCAAGGAGAATGATCTGGTAAAGGGTTTGATAGGTGGAAGGAAAGAAGTGGAGATTTCTTATTTGCAGTTTGTGGATGATACAATTCTTTTACTTTCCAAGAATGATCAAAATTTGAGAAACTTATTGATTGTACTGGAAGTTTTCTGTACTACTTCGGGACTGAAGATGAATAGAGGAAAATCTTCGATTCAGGTATTGACACCCCATAAAGAAAAGAGGAGAAGCCAGCTATGGTCTGGTGGTGGTGAAGTGGGCAGATGGGCTGTGAAGTATTTGGGGCTGATATTGGGTTGTAAGCCATAGGCTTAAGGACAACTGTAGATGCAAGCCATATGCTTGGTGGTAATGCTTGCATTAGTATCAAATTGACACACAAATAAACACTTTCCTGTTATTTTACTTTACCTTTTCATAGGGTCCTACGTTTGCATTGCTTTTGAGTTAAACATTAAATGAACAAGAAAAGTGTGCATAATATTTTTTATATAATGAGTTTGTGCGTTACAATCTCTGCGGAATTCCTGGCAAGCGGTAGGTACATAAAGATGATAATGTTCCAAAAAGATGACAAAGACCATCACGAGCCTAGCAAATCTATTATTGAGACATGTTCAACAACATTTGGATAATTCCTTCGTGTTGCTCAATTCAAAGGCTTCTTTCCATCCCAACGGACTCAAGCACACATCAGAATATAGTACATATACTCCAAGAGAACTTGAGCAGACAAAGCACTGAGACTTCTCACTCTATCATCGTGTTCCATAATGTAAATGCCATTGATGTAGAACAAGTAACCAGAATTTAGAATTTAGAACTAGAGGATAGAAAGAAATAGAAAGGCCGAGTAGAATCCAAGATAAGACAGAGGAGTAGAACAGAAATCTAGAGGAAGACCGAGATAGAAGAAAGATATAGAGAAATGAAGATACGCATGGAGAAAATATGATTAGACAATCATTATGTCTGTCTAAATACAATTAGAAAGTACATATTTATACTATTGAAATCCTACAGCAAGGGTATTGTCTGGGAGAATCTTTTATCGGTTGTGGTTGTGGACTGCTTTTGCGGGAGGGAACTCAAGCTTAAAGGTGAATAAAGAGTGCTCGTTGTCGATCAGAGTAAGGTGGAGAGGTGGGTTATTTCCTGGGGTGTGAATGTGATAAAACAGTTGCCACTCCCTTTGTTGGGTTTTTTTTTTTTTTAGGTGGGGGTTTGGATCCATGGCGGAAAAGTTTGAGAAAAGGTTACAAAGTTGGAAGTTAGTTTCTTTTTAGAGGTGGCATGTTGACTTTTGACTACATCAGTTACCGAATTTTACAACAATTCTTAGACCTGCACTTCAATTATTCATTGAATTCACTTCAATATCTGTAGTGACATCCACCAAAAAATTATTTAATAAATTAAATTTGAATAAGCAATAAGAGAGACTATCCCTCATTAAGAAGAATAAATATTTTTTCATAATCAATATTTTAAGTAAACAGGTAAACAGGCCTGCTCGTTTAAGGGCCAGTATGACCCGGAGTGAACCGGGCTGCAGGTGTGGTAGGTTTTAGGTGTAAGTTATTTGGGGCATTATCAAAGACTGGCCCGAGTGGGACATGGCACACTATAGGTCTGCCATCTGTTGAACACCTTTACTCCCAAGTTTGGACAGTTTTTGATGTTTGTGTGGCATTATGTTGATATTAATCATCAATGTGCTTTTTGTTTGCAGTGTGAACGGGAAGGTTTTATTCAAAAGATAAAAGATGAAGATGGTGAAGGATGTAATATTGAAGGATCCCTTGCAGTTAACAAAGTCGCGGGAAATTTTCATTTTATGCCTGGAAAAAGTTTTCACCAGTCCAACTTTCATGTCCATGATTTGCTGGCTTTCCAGACGGATAGTTACAATGTAAGGAACATTTTATTTTCTTTGGTAGCAAAGAAAATAATATAATCATGAAGTATATTATAAGTTTTGCCATCATTTTTTGGTTGTAATTTTCTTTTTTTGTTTTCAAGTAAAAAGCATGTGCCAACAATTTCAGTTTCATATTTTGTGATACAGATAAGTCACAAGATAAACAGATTAGCTTTTGGTGACCACTTTCCTGGCATGCTAAATCCCCTTGATGGGTAATTGTTTCTTTCTACCCATCCCTAGCTATTTATAAATTGAAGAAATCTTAGTGGCATCAACTTCAAAATATGGAATTTGTTTTAGGTGGTAGTTTAATAGATATTGTTGATATGTTGTCAAATACAATATCATATGGTTGCAATTTGAATCTTTTATGTTATTTTCTTACTGCATTTTCAGTGTGCAATGGATGCAGGAAAGACCAGGTGGTATGTACCAGTATTTCATCAAGGTTGGTATTATCAGTAAATTAATTTAGGTTTTGCTATATGGTTATCCTTTCCAGGAAATCTGTTGAATGATTTCTGGAATTTCGTCGCGTTCTCGGAATAATGACCACACAGGATTGCGAGCAAGTTATTATTTGCATTTGAATTGTTTCTTTAAGAGTAGTTATTAATCAGTGAGGATATTTAGACACTTAATTTATACCTTTGCAGGTGGTCCCTACGCTATACACCAATATTAGAGGCCGTACAATTCGCTCAAATCAGGTACTTTTAAGCTTGTTGAATTTGTTTGGTTTGTGTTTGCCATCACATCTGCCCTGATATGTAGTCAAATTTGTATGGTATAGTACTCTGTGACAGAGCATTATAAGAGTTCTGAGCTGGGACACTCTCGATTGCCACCAGGAGTTTTCTTCTATTATGATCTTTCTCCAATTAAGGTGTGTTTCCTGGTCCACATGTAACGTGGTATTCTAAATCGGATGTAGTGTCTTTGATAATTATGGTGGTGTGCCCAGTTTTCTTAATTTGCTTTTTTGTGCTTTCTTCTCTGGTAATTACGTAAAAAAATAAAATAAACTCTTCCTTATTGAGATAAAAGTTTAGACTTTCCACGGTGAAAACATTCTATGTTTGTGGAAGCAAGAGGGGGAAACTAATGAAAATAAAATGCCAAATTGTATAAATCATCCCTGTTATTAGAGACTAGTCTCAAAATGGCCCATGGGGTACGGAAAGTGGCATTCAAACCCTTGTGATGAAGCCTGATAACAATTTAGCCCAAAATTGAAATTTTTATCGATTCTTCATATGAAGGATGCACTCGAGCCTCATTTGTGAGGTTAACTTTGTCTTCTCACCACTATTATTTCAGTAAGACAGGCGAGCCTTATAAATCTCATAAACCTTCCTTGTGGTGTCAACTCTCAAGATGGCTCATGGTAAAACAATTGACATTAAACCTTTGTGGTGAAGCATGTTAGAAATTTAGCCCAAAATTTAAAATTTCATCGATTCTTCGTCCAAAAGGATGCACGTGAACCTCACGTGCAAGTTAACTTTGTCCTTTCACCTTTTTTATTGAGAGATGATGAATTTCATTGTTTTAGGGAGAGGCAATATTGAATGGGTTAATAAATGTGAAGGTGTTAAATAGATTGAAGTATTATCTATCTGCCTCCTTATGTGCAAGTTATGGCCGTGCATACAACTTTAAGATACAATCCAAAGCCTCACAGAATTTCTGGTTCGTTGTGCACGTCAACGACAAATGAGAACCCAAGTCTTGATCGATTGCCCACAGGATAGAACACAAAAATAGTAGGAGAGGAATATTGATGATAGTATTAGAGACGTGGAGACTGAGAACAACAAGGACTTTGTATGTTCTCTAGTTTGTTTGAGGGGTATCTTATTTATGGAACTCCTAATAACCCTTTAATAAGAATCGGGACTATTAGGCCAACAGCTATTAATATTAGTAGAGGTTGTGACTTAAGTGAAGAGTTGAAGCTCGTACCTGGGACTAACGTGTTAGATGGAGACTCTACGAATGTGGGGGAAAAACTATGGACTGACTGATGAACCCCAGCAGAAAATATACTTTTATCCTCAGAATGCTCTTCCCTTAATCCGATTATAATTTTTTTTACTTAACCGAAAATAGATCTGTTGGTTTTTCTTTTTCTTGTTAAGGATAAGATTCGGACTGGAAATTGACATGAGAGCACATCGACATGACTCAGAATAGTGATGCAATATAAAACTGACTCTGATGCCACACTAAAAAACAGTAGGATTTTTAGTGAGCTGCCCTGTATTGCAAACCATCTTTACGTTTTATTGTTGTTGCAGGTCACATTCAAAGAAGAACATGTTCCATTTTTACACTTCGTGACCCATATTTGTGCCATAGTTGGAGGTAATCTAGCCCATTCTTTCATGCATTGATGTATGTCGAAGAAACTAACACAATATTTGATAAGTCCTCAAAATCATTCTGCACGTATTATAACCATTTGATTCAAACTTCAAAATGTAAGCATTTCTGAATGACCACACTGTTCTATCTTTTTTGTGGTTATGTTTTTACTTAAAAGACTTCTAACGGGTGATAAAAACCTCGACTTTGTTCTAGGTATATTTACAGTTGCAGGACTTGTAGATTCGTTTATATATTACGGTCAAAGAGCAATTAGGAAGATCGAAGCTGGAAAATTTGGGTGAATCCGGCAGTTGGGTAAATGCTGCTCTAATATCCTCGGCTTTCTGGGAGACATCGATTACAAGTAGATGGTCGTCGAATTACTCTCTCTCTCTACTCTCTCGAGTGTCGTCGTGATCACAGATTATTAGCAAATATGTGAAACTAAATAGTAATGTGTAATGGTAAATTTATTTGGTTCAGTTTTTCTTTTTGTAAGTCAACTTACGGGTTATACAAGGTGATTTCATGCGTGTAACCACCAAGCTCGTTCAGGCTTCCTAACAGATAAATACACCGAAGTATTAATTAATGGGTAATGTACTATCTTTCAACAAAGTGAAAATGTATGTGGAGTGGTGTGTGAGGGTGATTTGTGTCGCACCTCGATTCCGAGATACGCCACGAATTGATGTGGCAAAATGACGTAGCGGTATAAAATACAGAGTATTGGAACTCAATACATAAAACATCAGATCATCATCGGAATACAAATTAGCAATAAAGGGTAACAAAACCTCCTCTTGAGTGCGCTAACCCAAACTAGTTACACCACACTGCTGCAGGTGCAAATATGATAGCGCATAACCTTAGTTCGCAAACATTTCAAATATACATAGATAGAACTTTTCATAAAAGCAAATCGACGACTAGGTTGTAAACATACATATAAATCCAAGTTAATCCACATTTTTTTGTGAAAAATGTAAAAAAAAATTTCTCAAAATATTTTCCGTGAGCATTAAGGAAAACATTGTAAAGCATTTGCAAGCGATTTTACGGTTATTTGGCAATAAATGTATATTTAATAGAATATTTCAATTGAAAACTAAAAAAATAAGTAAACAATATAGTATTGAGGCCCAAAACAAAGTCAAAATGAGATTCCACCCTCAAGAATATCAATGGAAACTCTTACATTAATTTTCAAAACTTCACGGTGAGGCGAAGGTGGAAATATTAGATTGAATGATGATTTAAGTAAAAACGACTAAAAACAATCAGAGTTAACCCATGTTTTTTGTAAAAAATGGAAGAAGAAAAAATTCGCGAAATATTTTCCATGAATATTAAGGAAAACTTTACAAGGCATTTGGAAGCAGTTTTATGATTTATTGAGCAACAAATATATATTTAGTAGAATATTTAAGCCGAAAATTAAAAAAGTAAGTGAAAAATATAGCAGTGAGGCCAAAACATTGTCGCAAATGTGTTCCACTCTCAAAAATACCAACGAAAAGTCTTACATTAATTTTCAAAATTTCACGGTGAGTCGAAGGTGAAATAAATAGATTAAACGATGTACGAATTTGCAAAACCGACTAAAAACCGTGAGTGTTAACCCACTTTTTTGTTAAAAATGCAATTTTTTTTGTTTTCGCGAAATATTATCCATGAGCTAAGGAAAACTTTATAAGGCATTTAGAAACAGATTTACGATTTATTAAGCAACAAATATATATTTAGTAGAATACTTAAGCCAAAAACTAAAAAAAAAAAAAGTGTAGTGAGGCACAAAACATTGTCAAATAGAGTTCTTTTCTACCTTCAAGAATCTCAACAGAAAGTCTTACCTTAATTTTCTTAACTTCATGATGAAGCGAAGGTGAAAATAAATAGATTGAACATGATTTAAGTACGATTAGGGGAGTATCGGCAGCGTGGTGCCGATCTTTCCCTATTCCAAATTATTTACTTCAAATATCTTTAATTGTAGGTCTTATATCATTGATTACAAGTGTTCAAATATGAATAATAATAGATTTTGCATAGAAAAAAAAAAATTTATAAGCGGAAAAATATATTTTGGAGAACATGAATATGATAGTTTATTGTTACGGTAATAGAAATAAAAGAAAAATTAACAAAAAAAAATTGAAAATGGGGGGATCGGTATAATGCTAACTGCAGAACATGAAGATAATAGTTTGATGTTATGGTAAGGGAAAAAAGAAAATTTTAACAAAAAAAACATTAAATTGATTAACTTGATGGTTTAGGGCGTAAGGAGATGCAGCTCTAGCCCAAATCAAGCAAGCTCAGGTGCTAGCCGCAGCCCATACACATGCCTTCGAAAAGGCCCAAGGCATAGCAGAAGTTGTGGAGGCCCATGAGGTTTAGGGTTTAGGTGCATGTGAATAGTAATGAGTCGTAAAATAGCACCATGAGTTCGACGTGTTCAGCACCCGGTGCACTCTAATGTTTAGCGTATCAGTATTGATAGCAGTATTGATAGCGGCTTACAAATGCCCCACTCCCGACGACAATGCTTCGTCTAGCCAACCATGGCTGACCCTTGAGATTAAAATTAAACCCTACCCTCGTGGCCCATAAATGCCTACGCCCAACACCAATACTTCGTGCGGACAACAATGGTCGACCCGTGGGATTAAAACTAAACCCCACCCCTATAAATGCCCTACCCCGGCACTAATGGTTCGTACATGCAACAATGGTTGACCAGTGAAATTAAAACACACAAAGTACGTGTGAGAGTTTTCATGGTTGACCCGTGAAATTAAAACAAAGAAAGTATATATGAGAGTTTTCATATGAAAAATAGTTTATCACATAATATTAAAATCACTCGCCAATAATATTAAAAGAGTTTTCAATTGAAGCGTCATGCAAACCGAGGCACACACAAAACGACGCACATGTCTTGGATTAGTTGTATGCTCTGAACACGTTCCAAAATTGCATATTCATTATAGTTAAATTTACAAGTTTTATTTATGTTAGTTATTTCTTTCTTGTTCTCATGCATTCTAATATGGTTTCGTCATCCTCAGATGTCGACCAGCACGTGCCTACCTTGGTATTTGGAGGATATCAAGATTGGACGTGTCAAGAAAAGACTTAAATTTTAATGAAAAGAACTTAAGTTTTAAGGAAAATGACAAAAGTAAAACATGCTAGAGGAAAATGAATGCTCTAAGGTTTTTCTGCGTGATGCGCAGTCAATGCATGCGAGAATCGAAATTTGCTGATTCAATCAAGGTTTGTGAGAAGATTTGGGTTGATTCGGTTAGGGTTATTGCTTGTTTGCTTATTGAGAGGATTAGGTTGAGTCTTGAAAGGATAATTAGGGTTTGGTTAACTAAGGTTGATATAATTAAGGGGTTAGATCTTTTGGGGAAAAATGGTAATTGGAGTTCGTATGAGTGGCTAGTGCTTCTTGGAAGAGTTCTTAAGTTTCTGCATCCTCTTCACGTATGTTGTGTAAAATCATTTCGTGTTTTCACACGTTTCGTGGTTTTCCGCGGAGTTGTTTCTTGGCTGGCTTGTGGCTTGCTTATTTATGGTTTGCTGATTGAGTGAATTTAGACTTGATTGATTTTGCATGTAATTATATGGTTCTCTGTTGCTGGGACGATTTGGCTACCCTATATTAAGGGCTCAGATTTATGATGTTCAGGGTTTCGGCATGCTTCATTAATTATTACATGACGTCGTTGCTGATCTAGTTCTGGTGTGGTAATTGCCTTTGTTACTTTGTCTGAAGAATGTTGAGCTCCCATTTAGTGTTGGTCATTTTATCTAGGTGGTTTCTATGCACTCATGCTAGCTTTTTATTAGCTTTTATTTTGGGGGCTAGATCTAGGGCTATTAACTGTGTGAGTTTTACAATTATTATCTCTGAGCTGCATTGTGTGGATAGTTTGGTAATGATGATTTTTATTCCACTAGTGTGTTTTGATGGTTGGATTCCCCCAAAGTTTGGCTATTTATACAAGTTTTGGTAATGCCTTTGGTCCTCACCATGGTTGGACTATTGTTACTTCAAAATGGAGAAGGATAGCTAAGAAAAGAAGGGTAAGTGAGAGTTCAAGGGATGACAGGTCTTATAGGGAGGTGGTTTCTAGCCCTAAGACTAAGTGGGTGGTAAGGCTGATGTGGTTCAGGATTGAAGAATGGCAGAGAAATGTGGGGATCATGATCAAGGGGTAAGATCTTCACGATTTAATTTGCCTATTATTCTTAATAATGTGTTTTTGAATGCAATCATGAATTTAGTAGATACTATTTCGGTTGAATTTGCTAGGGGTATTTCGTATGATGATATGTTTGCGGATGATGCTTACTTTGTTTGATTTGTGATGAAATATGTGTTATCTCTTAGAGTAGATTGCATATTAACTTCTTTGATGCTATGCATGAATTTACTCATCATCAGGATGTTATGATGTCAAGTATAAGAAGTGAAAGGGTGATAATAAGGACAAATTTGGGAGCGTGGTTGCTGCTTGTCATGCTACTGCAGTTGCCTCTGTAAGTGCCAGACCAGCTATAGGGATGTTGAGTCTAAGGAAATGTGTCCGTGAGGAGGATGCTATAGGAATAGGACCGAGTTCTTACCTTAATGAGCTGGATTAATGAAGTGCATATTTTGGAACTATAGAGGAATGCGATGGTGAGAAGGAAGCGGAATAAAATTAACAAGGTAAGTGATGCTAATGGCTTTTGGTGAGGTAAGGGTAAGGGCCTTGAACAAGTTTGTGTGCAGAACTTCAGGCTCCGTTTTACTTGTTCTGAGGCTCATTCTCCAAGAAGTTGGCCTTGGTTTCGAAGATGATTAGGCTGTGCATTTCTGATGACCAAAATAACAATCTAATCTCTATCCCCTCAGAGGTAGAAATTTGGGGAGATGTTAATAATATTGGAGTGTTGAAAGCTCCAGGTCCATATGGTGTTCATGCTAGCTTTTATCAAAATTGTTGGGAGATGGTGAGGACATCAATTTGTAATATGGTGAAGGATTTCTTTGCTAATAATTCTAGCCTCAGACTCATTAATCACACTAACATTGCCTAAATTCCTAAAGTTGATAATCATGAGACAGTGAGTAACTATAGACCTATTAGTCTTTGCAATGTGAGCTACAAAATTATTACGAAAATCATTATTGGAAGGCTAAAGCCAATTCTTAATGCTTGCATTTCGCCTAATAAAGGTGCCTTTGCGTCGTGTAGATCAACCCAAGATAATATCTTAATTGCTTATGAATTATTTTCAGGTAAAAAAGGAAGAACGAGAGTTATGGTGCTGAAGCTACATCTAGAGAAAGCTTACGATCTTCTGAATTGGGATTATATGAGGTGCGTTCTAACAAATTTTGGTTTTAGCATTAGGTGGGTTAACTTTGACACGCCCCAACTCAGATATCCAAATGACACCTGGATGGCACGTGCTGACCGACACTCGAAAGTGATGAAAGCCATAAATATATGAACAAGCAAGAATATAAAAGAACATGTAATCCAAAAGTCATATAACGAACAACAATGATACAGAGTATAATACACTAAGAGACAATAATAAAATTCTGATTTGAACCTGAGTGCAACAGAACGTCCAACGTCACAAATCCGAAATAAAAGAAGCACAAATATGTCCAGAGAATACACCTAGACATAAATACTAATGAAATATAAGACATCAAGTTACAATTATCATAAAGAAAAGCCACACACAAGTAGAAGAACGCTAGATCACTGGTAGGAAAATGCCTCGATGCTCGAGTCGTATTCCTCGTCACTATGTCCAGAGCGAGTGCAAAAGAAAAAAGATGAGTGGACCATAATTTATATTAATACTAAATAACAAGAAAACCATTCTCTTTCTGAACATACTAACCCTCTGTTTTGAAAATGTATATAATACTACATATAGGTTTTGCTAAAACTCTAGCATGCCCTGAAAACATTCGTAGGTAATAAAACCATATCTAAAGTGGTATTAGAAACGCTTGAAGGAAAAACTCAAACAATCTCATAACTCAAATCAATGGTATACTCAACTAGGGATATCATAGTTGCCTGAAGGCATAACATGTCCATCACCCGAAGGTGAAACTGTACGACTCTGGGTTACACCAGAGAAGAAATATATACATATATACATAACACATTGACACTAGCCGTGGCTAGTGAAGCTGTCTGACACTGGTTTCGCCAGTGAAGCTAGGAGTATGTCATAAATATCATCAACTATGTCCTATGGCCATAGACGTCTACATACTCGTGTTGTGTGTATGTGTTGTATAATAACCCACTAGATAAGCATAGACAAACATATCTCAAAATCTCATAACAAATCTCCGGAGCTCAAAGGCTCAAAGCATCAATTCATAAACCATGATAATTCATATTCGTAAATCCACAGAATTTCATACGTATCAATCCAATTACTCAAAACCTTTAGTAAAATGTAATTTCGATAAATCATAAATATTTCGTAAAAGATATTTAGATAAATCATAAATTCTCGATAAACCAAAAATATAGAAATCCGTAAAACATACTATAAAACATGCTCAGTTCATGAACTATGATATGCATGCAATCCTAAGATTTATAAAATATTTAATTAAGAAAGGGTCCGCTCATGGGGAGTCGCTCGAATTAGGGAGAACTAGATCACTTCTGACCAATACACCTGAACACAAATAGAGAATATTTAATAAAATGCTACTACAATGATAGAATTTAGAAAAACGGACAGCGGATTTGGATTCGGCATGTCGAAAAATCTAAGAAGGGACATTGGGTTTCCCCACGAGCCAAGATGGGTCGCCAGAAAAAGTAGTTGGCGCCGCAGTGGTCGCCGTCATGGACGACGACGGAGCATAGTACATCCGACGGAGGCGCGTGTGCTCCACGTGCCAGCCATGGCAGCGCCCACGAGTGGCCCCACGAGCCAACCGTGGAAACTGGGTTTCAAGCTCTGGTCAAGTCGATTCTAGGTCGGATCTGAGCCTGGGTTGCTGGGTTAGACCGAGTTATAGAGTTAGGTCTGTGTTAAAGTTAATGGATTAAGCCTGGGTTAATGGGTTGGATTTTGGGTCGTGGATTTGGGCCAGATATCAGATTGGCTTTGAGCCTAGTTTTGGGTTATAGGTTAGGTCGACTCGATTGGGCTCACGAGTTATCGAACCTAACGAAAGTGAAAATCGGAACTCTGGGGATTTTGGCCGGAAACCTTCCCCAACTCCGATTTGGGGTCAAATATTAACCATTTCCCACGTTTAACCTACCAAAATGAAGATAAACAAGTGTTGATTAGAATTGTACTTTTCTCTGACTCAGCCATGGCTGGAGTTGGCTGAAATTTGGCTTGCAAGTCGTCGGGTTTTCACTGAAAAACCGGGGAGGGGAAGAACATGCACGGACAAGGTTAAAACCTTTGATTTTCAACTCAAAAATCACCCAAACAACCTAAACACATTGAATTCACCTTGATTTCATCGGATTCCAAGTTGAATCGCCAAGAACATGGTTGTTCCACCGTGCATGCACGGCTGCAAGGTTAACAGGGAAGAGATGGATGAAATTGAAGTGATAATCTACGATGAAGTTGGCCTTTTGAGGCTCGATGTCCAAAGATCAGTTTGAGAGAAAAACGGGAGTGCTGAGAAAGATGTCGAGCTAAGGGGAGAAGAGGTAGAGAGTGTTCTAGAGTAAGAGAATTGTCAAGGGTGAGGGAACAAAACTATGGGCCAGGTTACAAACCCAACACAAGGTAGGTCCCACAAGCCAACACATGAAATTTAACGGAAAAAATCAATCATTCCGTCGTTAGGGGTATTTTCGTAAATTTACATGTAAATTTTAAAACGGGTTGTTACAAACTTGGTCATGGAATGTAACTCATCCACGTCGTTTTGGTCACCATTAACATTACTGGTGATTCCCACGGTTATTTCTTCCCAAGTAGGTGTATTAGACATGGGGACCCTCTTTCTCCATATATTTTCATTTTATGTATGGAACCACTCATTAGAAGCCTTAATGAACTGGCTTGTAAACCTAAGTCGACTGTTGGTGTTTTAACATCACCATTTGGATATAAAGTTTCCAACTTAGTGTTTGCTAAAGATTGTCTAATTTTTGCTAAAGTTACCCCTAGGGGTGCTAGGAATGCCCTTGAAATACTAAACAACTTTGCGAATGCTTCAGGTTAAAAGATCAACTTTCATAAGTCATCTATGTATCTCTCTAATAATTCTACAAGTCAGACTAGAAATGAGATTGTTAATATTCTTCAAATTCAGCATAAAACTACCATAGGAATATACTTGGGGATCCATAATATAGTTTTCTAGAAAGATCCTATGAATGGAAGTGAACTGCTCAGAAGGGTCAAGCAGAAATTAACAGGTTGGAAAGCTAGTGCACTCTCAAAGGCTGAAAGGCTCACCCTTGTTAACTCAAATTTTACAAGTACGCCCAATCATATCATGTCTTGTTTTAAATGTCTTAATAAGCTCACAAGCAGGTTGAATAAGGAATGCATGGATTTCTTTTGGGGTAAATAGATAAATTGCAACCTTGTGAGCTGGAAAGCCATTTGAAAACCTAAAAGTACGAGTGGGTTAGGTGTTCGTAGCCTTGATCACTTTAATAATGCTTGTCTTGCGAAGCTGAGGTGGAAAATCCTATGTGATGATAACAACTGGTGGGTGAATATTGTCAAAATGAAGTATTTACGAAATCAGGAGTTCTTGAGCACCAATTCCAGACAAAACCATTTGATGGCTTGGAAAGGCATTACGGGTCCCCGAGATGTACTTAAGAGTAGTTTGAGATGGTATGTGGGTAATGGTAAGAATATCTTGTTCTGGACCCATAATTGGATTTTTTTTTTCTCGCCTTCTCTACCATCTCCTTCCAGAAATTCATCATAACCAAATCCAATGGGATCTTAAAGTGGAAGAATTTATTGATAATTGTAGATAGGATACAGAGAAGTTAGCGTAACTTGTTGATAACTATATTCTCACTAAGATTTGCAGTATCCATATTCCTTTACAACAGATTGAAGATAAGTTGATTTGGGGCCCCTCTACTAATGGTAAGTTTTCAGTTAAGACGGCTACTTGGTTGCAAATGGATAACCATGCCTTGTCTAATGTGTAGAATCTTCTGAACATTCTCTGGAAGGGAACTATTCCCCCTAAAGTTAAAATCTTCGGGTGTTGTCTCATTAAAGGTAAGCTCCAAACTAGAGTACGTCTGAGTAGGTTTATTAGTAATATTAATACGAGTTTTCCGTTTTGTAAAAATAACAAAGAGGATCAAGAGCATATCTTTCTACGGTGCAATTTTTCTAGGCAAGTATGGAACTTGGCTAATGTGGATTTACTGAGATATGCTCTAGCTAGTAAAAATATGGTGGACTGGTTGAATACCCTCCCTCATAAGTATGGGAGGGAGCTAAGTACTTTTGGTAAACCTGTAATGATCTACTGGCAAATCTGGAATGACAAAAATGGTATAATTTTCAGAAGCGAGAGTCCTATTTATAATTGAACTTACATTAGGACAACATCGGTTGAGAATGAGTTCTTTAAGAAAAATGTCAGTTGCAATCTTCGAGTAGGATTCGCGAGTTTAAGTGACATTATTAAGTGGTGTAAGCCGTCTCCTCTCTTTGTTAAAATCAATTTTGATGGGTCTGTCATTAACTCAGTTATAGCCGAAGGTTTTGTGGTTAGGCCTGTGATGGGGAACCCTTTGATTGCGAGAGCTTTAAACTTGGGCCATAATACCATTAATATGGTTGAGGCCTTAGCACTCTGGGAAGCTATCTACTAGGCAAAGATGAAGAATTTCTCCCATATTATTGTTGAGGGTGACTCATTGTTCAAGGGAAGTGCGAGATGCCTTGAAACTTGAGATCCATTCTTAAGGATGTCAAGTGGTGTGTCATCGCTTTTCAGGAAGATAGGTGGTATCGTATCTTTAAGGAACCCAAATTGGTGGCCAATGCTTTAGTTTTATTGGTATAAGTCTGTTAATCTTCATATTTGGGATGCTTGTATTCCAGTCGAAGTTTTGAATGCTCTGTTGTTTGATGCTTCTGGAGCAAGTTGTACAAGAGGTCTTCTCTTTAATGAAGTCCTTTTTCTAGCAAAAAAAAAATGACAAAAGTTTAATATAATAAAATAAAAAAGTTTGTTGCTTTCCTCGACACACAACACAAGAAGTTTTCACGAGTTTCGGAAGCCTCAAGCTTTGTCATTGACTAAATAATCGACTCCAAAAATTATGATGGATGATCAGGACCTAGGCTTCTTTACCAATTTTTTGGCATCTTGATTTAGTTAAAACTTTGGGTAAATTACACAAAACTACCTCAACTACTACAATCTCATACCTCATATTTTGAAAGTTACAATGTCATACATCATCTTACGAATTTGTTGCAATGTCATACCTCTGTCAGTTTTTCTGTTAATTTCTTTGTTAAATGTTGACGTGGCTTGAGGCGGGCCCCACTCTCTAGCTCAATTGGATTAAAAAATAATTAAATATAAAATAATTTAAATATTTTTATAAATAAATGTGGGACCCAACCCCTACAAACACATCACCCTCACCCTTATTCCCCACCCATCTCCCCCAACCTTCCTTTACCACCGAAACCAGAACCCACTTCCCTATCGTCGCCCCACCTGCCAATCACCATCTTCCCCACCACCACCCTCACCCGCCAATCACCCTATTTGATGCCAAAAAGGCCGACAATGGCTTCACCCGCAACTCCCCGAGCTAGTCCTTGTTCATGTACAACACCCCCTATCTGTCGACCCTCCACCTTAGCAGAATTCTATCATTGATGCCTAGCTTGCCGTTGGAAGCTCGATCCGGAAGAATCGAATCTCGTTGAACTTCTTCAAGACTTGGGTCGGCGAGTGATAGGTGACACCAGTTTGGTCAAGGCTGTTGCTGTCGACAGCAGAGGAATCTGGGTCATCTACGGATGAGGCTAGGGCTAGCCTTGAGGGCAGCCCAAGTAGGCGCCCGCCTAGGGGTAAGCACATAAAAATCATTGAACATAATCTTTCCAAAATATATCTTATCGGAGCTCAGTAGCTCAAACATCATATCATAAATATCTCAGTAAAAATAAATCCAGTAAAGCATGATATTTCATAAAGCGTAAATCCAATTTGCTCATAAACGTTTCATAAAACGTAGCCATTAAATCATGCTTTTCATGTATGCATTTCGAATAGTAAAATAATGCATTTTAGAAGGGGTCCACGCACAGATACTCCGTCGTCGAAGAGCCGTGTGAATTAGGGAGGACAGAAACGCCACTAACAAACGTACCTAAGCACATAAAGGGACCAATTAATAAAACTATACTAAAACGATTGAATTTCAGGAAATGGATGTCATAAACGGATTTAGGACATCAAAAAATCTACGAGGGAACCTCGGGTACCCCTACGCACCGCCCCACATGCTGAGTTAGGTCGTCGAAAAGTTGGCTAGTAAAGTCACCGGCGCCATCATGGTCGCTACCGTGGATGGCGCCGAAGCACAGTACCTCTGGTGGAGGCGCATGTGCTCCACGCGCCGGCCAAGACAAGCACCCATGCGTGCCCACGTGTAGGCCCACGTGCGGACTGGAATCTAGGATACAACCAAGTTAGATCGGATCTGAGTCAGATCTGGGTTCTGGGTTGTGCTTGGTTCTGGGTTTGGTTTAGTAGGCCGAAGACCTGGGTTGGGTTTGTTTATGGGCTAGGTTTAGTGGGTCACAAATCTGGGTTTATCGAAACCTCTACGTCTAGTGGTGAAGTCAGATGAAGTTGTTGTGGAACTGAGAAAGAGGAGAGGGAGATTGCAGAGAAATGGAGAGAGCTCAGGGGTGAGAGTTAGAGAGAAAGAGAGAAAGTGAGGAAGAAAGAGAGAAATAAGGAAGAATCTAAAAAGTATGGAAGGGGGTCACAGATCAGGTCCCCTTGGTTCTCAATTTAAGAATGTATAAAACGAAACACAAAATATCCAAAAACGTTTGACGGTTCGAATGTAGAATCTTCGTTATACATCTGATTTTGAATCCATTCGTGCTTATGCATTCATGGCGATGAGTATGATACGAATAAATTAATTAAATTAAGAGTACACATTTTGACGAGACGGTCAACGAAAGTCAACTCAAGGGTACAATAGTAATTTCATAAATCTGATAGTACAAAATACAATAAATCAAGAACTGGGTTTCACAGTCTACCCCCTTAAAAGAATTTTGTCCCCGAAATTAACAACCTCAAATAAACAAGTATGGATACTAACTCCTCATCAGTTCTTCCTTTTTCCACGTAGCTTCCTTGACTATATGGTTCCTCCACAACACCTTTACTAACAGAATGACCTTGTTCCTCAGAGTTTTATCCTGTCGGTCGATGATCACCACTAGTTCCTCAATAGAACTCACATCCTGACTCACTTCTAATGATTCCGACTGAATAACGTGAAAGGGGTCCGGTACATACTTCCGAAGCATGGAAACATGAAATATGCCGTGTATCTGCAACAACTCTGGTGGTAGTTCCAATCTATAAGCAACCACACCAATTCTCTCTGTGATTCTGTAGTGGCCAACATATCGAGGACTCAAATTCCTTTGTTTACCAAAATGAACCACACATTTCCAGAGTGACAACTTCAGAAAGACAAAATCACCAATCTCATACTCACGATCCCTGGAATGTTGGTCAGCGATGCTCTTTTGTCGATCTTGTGCCATCTTCGAATTCCTCTTTATCAACCGGATGTTCGTATTAGTGGTGTCGATAATTTTTGACCTTACTAACACCCACTCACTGACCTCAGTCCAACGTAACAATGTCTGGCACGTATTCCCATACAGTGCCTCAAACGGTGCCATGCCAATATTGGAATGGTAACTATTGTTATAGGTAAACTTGATGAATGGTAAATAGCCATCCCAACTACCCTTCCACTAAAAAACACACACCCTCAACATGTCCTCCATAGTCTGAATCGTCCTCTCAAATTGACCATCAGTCTGTGGGTGACAGGCAGTGCTGTATAACAGCTGAGTATTCATTGCGTCATGGAATGCTTTACAAAATCTAAAGGTGAACCTTGGATCTCTATCTGAAACAATGGTGACGGGTACACCATGAAGTTTAACGATATTATCAATGAACAACTGTGATAACTTCTTCAATGTGTACGTTTGTCAAACCGATAAGAAATGAGCAATCTTAGTGAGTCGGTCCACAATCACCCAAATGCCATCAAACCTTGACTGCGTGCTCAGCAATCCCTACACAAAGTCCATGGTGATATCTTTCTACTTCTAAGCTAGTATAGGGAGATTCTGCATTAGCCCTTCAGGTCTCTGTCTATCCGCTTTCACCTGATGGGAAATTATACATCTCTTCACATACTCTGACACATCCCATTGCATCCCATACCAATAGTAGAATGGACGAATAATGTGATACAATTTTGTACTCCCCGGATGTATGGCATACGTCGAAATGTAGGCTTCATCAAGAATTTCCTTTTTCACTACTTCATTGTCCATATGCACAAACAGCCTATTTCCCATCATCAAGGCTCCATCTCTCCAGATCTTTAAATCTCACCCCATACCATTCTACACCTATTCCTTTAAGTTTACACACTACTGATTGAGCTCCTGAGCTTCTTGAACCAGGTCCACCAAAATAGGCCTAATTTGGAAGTGCGCCAACAATTCTCCCTATGAATCTAGCGTCACTGTAATGCCGGTTTCTCAAAGAGAAAACAATAGCGGTAGATGGATAGCTCTAAGCGAGGCAATCTGTCCATATGATTTTCGACTAAATGTGTTCACTACGACATTTACGTGACCAGGATGGTACTCAATAGTGCAATAGTAGTCACTAATGAGTTCCATCCACCTTTTCTGCCTCAAATTCAACTTATTCTGGGTGAAGGCATATTTCAAACTCTTATGATCTGTAAAGATGCGACACTTCTCGCCATATAAGTAATGTCGCCAAATTTTTAGAGCAAAGACTACTGCTCCGGGTTCCAGATCAAAATTTGGATAATTTCTCTCGTGAGTTTTGAGTTACTTGGAAACATAGGCGATGACCTTCTCATGTTGCAACAAAACACAACCCAATCCCGACAAGTAGACTTGGCAAACGGGTCGTGTCTGTCATGTTCGTGTCATTTTCGTGTAACACTTATTATCTTAACAGGTCATGTCGTGTCTCACCTGTTATCTTAATTGGTCATTAACAGATCGGCAACGGGTAAAGTAACCCGACCCGTTATGACCCGTTAAGAAAAATAGTTTTTTTTCTTAAATTTGCACATACCACACATTTTCACATAAATATTACTTCAAAAAATTATATCACATTTGTTGTTTAAGTACTACATCTACACTCGAAAATAAGAGCCTAATAAACAAACATACATACACTACAAGTCTATTACAAAATGTTAACTATGCAAGGATAAGAAAAATGAAAGAGTTTTTGTTTTCAAGGTTGTGAAGCCTTTCTCAAAAGTTTAAACCATGCCAATGGAACTCAAAGCTTGCATGTTATTTCTTTTACAAAATCCTCAATTTTCATCGATCACCATGACATAAGATTTTGTGGTATCCGCTTCTGTAAATATTTTAAATTGACGATCAATTTAGTTCATTGTATTCATATAGTATCAAGGAGTGTAACCGTAAAAAAACAACAAAATCGGAGCTCAAATAATCGTTAAATCGTGATTTTTCGTTTATAATCGTCGAAACGTTTTGTCTCGTTACTTGATCTCTAAATGTTTGTTTTTTACAATTTTTGGCTTATGCGATCTTGTAGTATATAGAAACCTGTTTGACGGTTGGATCGTTGAAACTAGTACC
>JAOTRO020094303.1:1124-13996 GCA_028566515.2 Pyracantha coccinea | reverse complement strand
ATAAATTTTTCTGTTTCAACATAGATACGACTCTAAGGCAGGTCATTCGTCGGTAGGCAGATCATATGCCCGTAGGCAGAACATACGCCCGTAGGTAAAACATACACTCGTAGGAAGAACATACGCTCGTAGGTAGAACATACGCTCGTAGGCAGAACATAGTGACCACTAGAAAAGCACAAAAATCATTGAACATAATCTTTCCAGAATATAAGTATATATACATCTTAACGGAGCTTAGTAGCTCAAACATCATATCTTAAATCATCTTCATAGTATATAGTCATCCATCATATATACCACAAAGGAAGTAAATTCGATAAAGCATGCAATATCATAAAGTTGCGGTGCCGCCATGGACGGGGACGGAGCACAGTACCTCCGGTGGAAGCACCTGTGCTCCACGCGCTGGCTAAGACAGACGCCCACACGCTGGCTAGAGCTCTGGGATCCGACTGGGTTTAGGCCAGATCCGAAGATTTGGGCCGCAAGGTTGGGCATGGGCAACTGGACCCGGGCCTGGTTCTCAGTTGAGCTTGGGTTTATTTTTGGGTTGGCCCAAGGGTTTTTGGGCTGGGTTTAACAAATGAGTTTGGACGTAGGTTCATTTGACTAAAGACCTAGGTTTACAAGGCCCAAAGGCTTGGGTTCATTGGGTTACCAAGTCCGGTCGACCCGATTTCGAACTGGTTTCGACGGAAAAGGAGGTCGGAGCTTCCCGAGCTTCGTTCAACTCCAATTCTCCACCCTAGCATGCGATCTACCCACCAAAATGAAGACCACCAAGAGCAGATTAAGCTTTTGCCAATTTCAGGTCCAGCCGTGGCCAGAAAGTGGGTAAGAATTGGCTCAAAGCCATCGGACCTCGCCGGAGAGGTGGTTGTGCTGCGTTCCAAATGGGTGTCTCTGTGCTTCACAAACGATGAGGGAGAGTGAGGAAGCCCATCATAGTAGTGGTTAGGGGTGGGCAAACGGGTATAGGAACCGCAAGTCGGGGCGGGTAATTAAGGTTCGGGGCAGGTACGGGCCGGTTCTTAATTTTTAAAAAGAGAAACGAGGCGGGACTTTGAAAATTTAGGGGCGGGCCGGTTCCTAAAGTATAGAAAAACGGGTACCTGGACTGGCCCATTTGTAAATGCAACGGACGGACGAGATTGAAGAGTAAGCTACCATCCAATCTAAACCGTTAGTTTTACCCTAGGTTCTCTCTCTCATCTCGAGTCCTCGACTCTGTCCCTGAAGACTAGACCTCAAACTCGATTCTCTCTCGCCATCAAGCGTGCGTCGTCCCCTCCCCTCCGTCACTCTTCGTAAGTCATCTCCTCCACCACCCGGACATCACTGCCGTCGCGAGCCGTCACTCTCCGTCAATCATCTCCTCCGTTAGTCCAACTTTCGTATTCCTTTCGGAGCTATCGCAGCTTCTCCGGTAAAATTGGTAATTTCTCCTGCTCATTTCATCTGGATTTTGATTATATTGTTCATTTATCTGTGAAGCGATATGGTTTTGATCAGATTGTTCATTCATCTGGGTTTTGATCAGATTGTTCATTTATTTATAATTTATAAATTACAGGGCTTTGATCAGATTGTTCATTTATTCATCTGGGTTTTGATCAGATTGTTCATTCATTCATCTGGGTTTTGATCAGATTGTTCATTCATCTGGGTTTGTGGTTGTCTGTGTGCTTCTGTATATCTAATGGGTTTTGATCAGATTGTTCATTTATTTATAATTTATTAGTTATATATTTGTTGGCTAATGGGTTCCTATTCAGCTTTATTTTGTCTTTCCTACTTTCAAAAAAGAAAAGTAATGGGATTGTTCAAGCTTAAGGTGGTTTGTGTTTGGTAAAACGGTTTCGTTGCTTAAATTGTGTTGTGTTTGTGACATTCATCATCAGTTAGTATTAAGACAAAGTGCATATCTGCATCTTATAGCTTCGAAAATGTAAAAAACCCCAGGATAATCTATATCATTGTATGTGATCATATACCTTATCGTTGGATTATCTTTGTTTCTCATCGTTGAAATTTGATCATTTGGTTTTTGTAAGGCTAAAGGTTATGTGATTGTGAGGTGAATATCAGAGTTGATGGTGAGGTTTATTTGGACGAAATCAAAGAACAAGCTGGCCCAAAAGTTGGCAAGTCTCTCTCACTCCACATCCGAGGCAAACACATACAGAACATGACCATTGCAATAAGAAAGTTGGTTGGACTTTCGAGAAGTCTAAATATTTAATTGAAAGGCTTTTGTTTATATCATCAATGTAGTTTTGTTTTTAAATATTAGAAACTTATTATTTGAAGCTTAAGTTATGGAAACATGCTCAATAAATCTGTTAGTATTGGAATTCAATGCCATTGGGTTGGCTTGCTTCTGCAGTTCTGCGGTATGTCATATATTTTTGGTGAGATTTGAGATGGATCAAATTGTTCATTGGTTTTCATTGTGTTGATTGGTTGAATATGAATTAAGATTTTAGATGTTAGTGCAAGTAGGAATAGAATCATAATATCTTGATATCTTGAACTCTTGAATATAGAAATGTAAGCTCTTACGATTGTAATATATTGAACTCTTGATATCTTGAACTCTTGAATATAGAAATGATAATGTGGTGGGTCTGATTCTTGATATATAGACAGAAATGATCTATGCTTATTGTTCTATTTAATTAATGCGTTCAAGGATATAGGAATAGGCTAGGTGATCTCTGTGTTCAATCTGTGCAGCTGCTGTGCAATCTGTGCAACTACACAGAAATGATGTGCAATCTGTGCACTTGCTGTGCAATTGTCTTGCACTCTTGAAGATGGAGTGATGTTGGACATTTGATGTTATTGCAGATGTTAATGTGGATGTTATTTCGGTTTTAATGTTTGTCTGTGCAGAAGCTTGAAGCAGCTTTTGTAATTTTTGAAAACGTTTGTGCTGTTGTGCCGCAGTGCAGCTTTATAAAAAATGTATTTTTGATAAAAAAGAAAAATAGAGTTGGACCCGTAGACCCGTCCCGGACCGCCCCGTTTGAAATGGGCCGGGTTAGGTCCGGTTCCAAAACTCAAAATCTCTCTACCCAGCCCAGCCCGCCTCGTTACAGTTTATAACGGGTAGGGTCAGGTTCCTCCAAATTTGGGCTCGGCCCGTGCCCATCCCTAGGGCAAATCATGATTAATAAATATTTTTTCAATTTTTTAAATTAAAATCACATTATTTATTTTAAATCCTACCAGTATATCTCTCATCCATTCACCACCACCGTTGTTGCCCCCATTACCATACTTTCACCATTGATGTTGCCATCACGACCGTCTCCACCGTTGTTGCCACCATCAACCTCTGCAACCACCAACCTTACACCACTAGCACCGCCATTACATACCGCCACCCCCATCATTTCCACCACGCCTTCCATAATTGCAACCTCTACAACACCAACCATTGCATCCTAATATTGGCACCACCACCACAATCATCGTTGTCGTTGCTATCACTGCAACTGTTGCCGTCTATTAGTGTCAAAACTCGGATAGAGCATGAGTGGATTCAACACGTATTTGCTCCGAGTGTTGTTTTCAGTCGCAGTGCCACAAGATGGCTTGAAAGAAAAAGAGAATAGGTGTGCCACTGTTGGAGACTGCCAACAAACAATAGTGTGTTTAGAATTATGTTGTGTTTGCGTGTAGATCTGACTTCTTAACCATATGACTGTGCTTCGAATGAGATGATGGTTCAATCAAGCTCTTTTTATGTCTGAGGGAACAAGGATTTGAAATCTAATGCGAGATAAGTGCTTGCTTAAGTTGGAATTGAAAATAAAAGTAGAAATAGAAACTGGAAATTGAATATAATCATTTCATAATGAAATCAAGATTACAAACGCTTACATAAGCGATTCAATCTAAATAACTGCAAAGTAAATAAACTTGAAAACTTAAAGAAGTAGTATCCTTTAGCAAGACTCAGGTCGTGTAAGGCATAATAATGCTTGAGGAGTCCATCGATATCATTGATGTCAAACTGGATGAATGGGAAAACATTGTCTTAAAGAGATGATCAGGTTGGTAGGAATGTTCATCAACCGAATCCTACCACGAGGCGGTAGTGCTATAAAAGTTTTAGATCTCATGGATCGTAGGTAGTGTTTACTTTCAAGAAAGCTTAGATTTATCGCCAAAGAGTTTAGAGAGTTGATGAAAATCAGTTGGGTTGATTGAAGAATCACTTGAGCTTTGAATAATCGTATAGATTAAGCTTAAAGGCATGTGGTCCTATTTATAGGCGGCTGGCGAAGAGCAACCTCGGTCATATAGTTGAGCTGGAGCAGTGGTAAATCGATCATTTGATATTGACAACAACTACAATTCTTGGCTGGTGTCAATCTGCTAAGATTTATGGTGCATCGCACAATTGTTATGGTGACATCAGTGTTCTGGTATAGCGTCCCTCGTTCTTTAAGGAGGCAAGAGACTATCGGGTCTGGTCGTCCATGTGGTAGATGCGCTTTGGGAAGGGTCGAGTTCGAGCCCTCAGACGGTTGCAGAGTAGTGAGGAGCGATCGTCCAAGCCCTAGAGAATTACCATAAGTTGGGATTTGTAGTTGGTGGACCGTTATTGTACGACTTTGCGTAAATAAAAATGGAGTGGCCCCATAGTAGACCTTATTTTTATTCATGGTCTAAACACTGTCATTGCCACCTACCACTAAAACCACCAACATTATACCATCACCACTATCATTGCCACAACAACACCACTACAACTGTCGTTGCCACCGCCCCTACCACTATTGCTACCCTTACTCCACCAACATCACACCTTACTATTGGCACCACCAACATGCCCCACCGATGACGTTGCCATCACCACCACAACTATTGTTGCCACTACCTGCACTACCATGTCCATAGTTGTCACATACACAACTATAGCACTTTTACATTAAAATTTACCAAACACTTTTACATTGTTTTTCTGTCACGCCATGACCCTCGAATAAGGACTATTCATGAGTTAGGGTGTGAACCATATCTTAGCTATAGAAGTAGAATCTATAACCAAGACATGATGATGAAAATTAATATAAAATTGATGTAACTGAAATACAATAGTTGTATAAAACTAATAACTTTTACATAATAAACGCTTGAGTTTACTACTTAGAATTTATCAAATATACAGCGAAATAAAAAATTGCAATGATCACTAGTTCGCGGATTAGTTCTCAAATGAAACAGGTATCTACCAAACAATAATTAAAATGTAGTACTTCTTGCAAATACATAAATTATATGCAAATGAGATGCATGAATGTACTTACTCCCTTCTAAACTCGCTAACAGATACCTACCATACCCAAGCATGCACATCCCATACCATACTTATACCACTTAGTTCCAAATACCTTAAAATATGAGTTAATACTCGTTCATCCCTTAAGCCCAATGTTCATAATTTAATTCTCAAGTTCCACTCTATTATATAGGCACTTCCCCCCACCTCCAATTGTATACTCAAACTCTTCTCCCGACGCATGACACATACAAGGTTCCATTATTTTATATCCAAGGCATCCCTTGAATATATTCACAACTCCACCATCAGTTATTTTTAAAAGCAACTCCAAACGAGCTCTTATTTATTATTTTTATGTTATTTAAAAGTGAAAGCAACAATTGCCCTTTAACTTATTTCCTAAAAACTTGCCAAGAAAGGCAAAAGGTTAAAGCATAGTCATGCTTAATTTATTTCTTCCAAAGGGAAATCCCACATTTTGGAGAAATTATTTGACAAAATAATTTGAACAAGATCACAGGAAGATTTTATTAACAAAACTAAATTGACAAAGACCACAAAACTCACTTCAGTTTACAACAGGACAGCTTTGTAATCTGTAAGGGTAATCCTACACACATTCTGTGATCTACTGTCTCTCACTTGTACAACCCTCCTCGAAGCTTCAACGGCACCAATCATGGACATGAGAATCAAGGAAACGAAAGACCGCGGAGGGGAAAAGAAAAGAAGAACAAATGACATGAGTATGTGCTGCAGACCCTCATAAAATGAATTTCTCGAATTAAGTACACATTTTGTCCCCTAGGGACATTTGAGGTCATCGGGAGTAAGGATGGAGGAATCAAAACTGCATGTAGACCGGTTCTCGTTTAAGCCTTCTGAAATGAGCGCGAAGAAACTCCATGTAGTAGTCTAACAAACCCCAGAAAACTGAGCTTTCCATCAGAGTGTCTTATCCAGTCCTGGAGAACAACATGAACTGGTACTGACGGGCTAAGTCCCAATTCCTGATAAAGTTCAATTTGTAGGGAGAATTCAGTTAGCACGAAGATGGTTTTTATATTTTATTATTTTATTGACTGGGAGAGAGCATACCGAAGCAAGTTCCTCTATCATTATTGGTCTATTTCCATCCTTCTCAAACAGCTCGTATGCTCGCCTTGCATATTGCTCCCAGCTCTCCATCCCTTCCAGCTGATGCACACTTATGGCAGATGCACAAAATTCTTCGAAATCCAGCTTTCTATACCGAATAGAACTGATCTGCATGAAACACATATACGACTGCACACTTAGCTACAATTATTATTTTAGTTGACTGGGGAGGCATAGTTTTGATTAAAGAGAAACTAAAGAATATGCACACTTAGCAATGTTACCATGTTGACGTAATCTAGAACCCGCGAATCCTTCATGGCATCAGTGGAGTTCCTTGTTACACCCTGCTGACATACCAAAGTTACTTGAAATGACTTTACAGATGATTACATAATAGAAAGCCAAGTAAAGAAAAAGTGCTAACCGTCTTGAAGTTCTGCATAGTGATAAATCCACTTTTGTTTGGCCCTAACAATGTAAATTGGTTTCGGAGATAAGCCAGCTGCGCTACACTTAACGTCTTTGCAAGAGTCTGTCACAATAGAAAAACTTATTCATTCCATTTGTCATTGCTTTGAGAAGTGTCAGATATTTACACTAAAGACATAAGTTGAGATAGATATGAAGCAATTATTTCAAAAAACCGATTCTCAGAGATTCGATTTTTCTTTTAGTTGTTCCTCACTTTCTCTTTTAAAGTCAGCCGTGACAACCGGTATAATGTTTAGGTTGTCAGACTTGACTGTTCAGACTAATTCAAAACCTAGAATAGAATAGGGGTTCAAATCAAGAAAACAGTGCAAGAGCAACTGCCAAACCTAAGAGACACCATGAGAGACACTCAAATAGTATTCACGAAACGAAAATGATGAAAAGGAAGAGGGTAGATAAAGAAAATAGAACATATTAAGGTGTCAATACTCACTAGTTGTATCACAAATTAATTGCAATATATGCGACATTTCAATCTCAGTCAAGTCCAAGACACACATATAAAAGAGAAAAAGATGAATAAACTTATTACTGCATACCCCTAATGCTGATTTTCGTAAAGCAGATGAGCATATGTAAGCATTAACAAGTTTGTACACTATCATATCCATCGGTATCTTGACCTCGTGATAATTGGCTAACCATGGATGACCTGAAAACAAAAGTTGGTTGTCAGCATCCAAATTTCCAACCAAAATATGAATTTATCACAAAGAATATGACACCCATCACACCGCCCTTGGAATCGATAGACAGTAAGAAGATCGGGCTCTTCTCCATTTAACATTCAAATGGAGATTAACAGTTACAATCTACAGAGTCCAAGAATCTCAAGGGTTCTCGCATTCAGGAGTAGCCGAAAGCATGTCTCCTTTATGATCAGCAACTGGCGTCCTCCATTTGAACTTCAAAGGGAGAGAGCCCTTTTATAAAGAAAAAAGGCCAGAGTTGTCATTTCAGAATGTGTTTCGCAAAGGAATGACACAAGGTGGAGGAAAAAAGGATAAAATCAAGTCGTAATCAAAAGTACCCATTTTTAACATAATCCTACAGTTGGCGGTAAAGAAGGGCCTTAGTAATAACTTGGTGACTTACATAGAGCTTGAGCTGCAGTTAATCTCTTACGGTAGTCCTTGTTCAGGAGTCTCTTTACAAAATCTATCGCATCAGACGATAAAGAAGGCCACGGAGCTTCATCAAAGCTCGGATCAGCCTTTAGTACAGCTCGAAAGATGCCAGACTCAGTCCGGGACCAAAAAGGTCGGCTTCCACACAAAAGGATATAAGCAATTACACCGATACTCCACATGTCTGCTTCTGTCCCATATGACCTATGTAGAACTTCAGGAGCGACGTAGTATGCACTTCCTACAATATCATTCAACCTCTCATCTGCAGAAACTTAAGTATTAGAGCCCAGTGGCCTTCAAAATTAACTAGAGTAAGATATATGCTAGGCAGTAGTCCTCAGTCCCAACCTGGTTTTACATAGTCAGAGAGTCCGAAATCAATGGCCTTCAATGGGGACTTCTCATCGCTTGAAGTAAAAAGGAAATTCTGGAGCAGAAAAATATCAAATCAGGTCAAGAAAAGAGAGAATAGGGCATAAAATGAGGACAAATATAGCCAAATAATAACTGTTTATCTATCACATTATTTTTCAGACCAGAAAGGATATTTCAACAATCAGTACATGTGTTTGCATATATCGGAAAAAGGAAGAAGCCTAACCAACATATGAACTAAATCGTATTAAAGGAATGGATGCAGTTAGAAAAGAATCATATGGCTTCCAGAGTTGTCAGTGATGCGGGATGTGAGATGTCTCTAAATCGCATTAATAACAGTCAAGCTATAGCTGTTTCGGAATTCTAGATATTTTTCAATGAGCCAACAGTGATTGGTGACATTCAAATGCAAGATTAAAACAGGAAAAGTTATTACCACCAACACTTTTAATTACTAATTACTTTTTAAATTAATTTTAGTATATGCAGCTGCCTGAATAAGGTAGAATGAATGAACTGCTAAATATATCTTTAATGAACGAACTACCTCTGGCTTGAGGTCCCGGTGAACCACGCCTTGGAGATGACAGTAGGCAGTTACACTTAAAATCTGAACCATAACTGCCCTTGCATCATCTTCAGAATATTTTCCACCCCTAGAGAAGATAATGAAAATTCAGCGAGTTTGAAAGATACAGAACAGGCTAGTGACTTCCCAAGAGTAAGAATTGTGTTCTTTCTTGCAGCACAAAATAAAAAACCTCTAAGAGCAGGTACCTTGAAAGTATACTATCCAACAGTTCACCTCCTTTGCACAGCCTGGAACAAATGACATTGAGTGAGCTCTGAAATCTTTATCCTAAATTGTAGCATCAAATTCCATATTTACATACATGATACTTTACTGTAACAGTATATGATATCCAGCCAAAAACGAAAAATGAATCACCTCATAGATTCAAATTTGACCAAGTAATGAATTTATCCTGCAGACCCGTCTCTATGTTTTTCAGTGTTTTAAGAAAACTAGTTTTAAGACTCACCTAGGAAGTTTCTTGGGTGGGGCTCTGAAGAAAACTGGGCTATAGACTAGCCTAAACACCTAGGTGACCTGGGCGTTTGATTTTTTTTTTTCTTTTTGAAAAATAAAAACTGCCCAAACCCAAAACGACTTCGTTTTGGGCAGGGTTTTTATAAAATTCATGCTAATTTTATGTTTCTAACTTAGTTTCTATTAATTTATTATGACTTTATGATGTGAATTAGAGAAATAATAATAATAGTCAAATATTTGATGCTTGGCATGCTTGCTTGATTGTTTTACAAAGTATTATATAATATAATATTATTATATTAAGTATTATAGTAATTTTAGGTACCGTGAGGCGATAGGCTATCCATGAAACGCGTTGGCTTTGCCTTTGCCTTTTAAAACATTGATGTTCTTAGAGAGTATATCTAGGTTGATCAGACAGATATCTCAGTCATGTCCATATTAAAGCTATGCTTCAATGCACCCTGATTATATAACAACTAAATCCAATGTTTTTGGTGTCAACAAAGACACGTTAAAGGTAAGTCCAAGCTGTTTTATTGGAGTTCATATGGATGCAAGTTGTCACATGTTCAACAGACAACTTTGGAAGCAAGTATGGATGCAGTGAAAAAGGAGATATTCAGGTAACCGAATCACAATCTTAAGCCAGTGAGTTTATAAAACAAAAACATAGAGAATAACATAAGCCACATGCATAACATGAAATGTAGTTTAAATGCACATTCAGAAAGTTATAGCAATCACAACTTACTCCATCACTACATAAACGTTGTCATCATCTTCATAGGCCTCGTAGAACTGCACTAGGTTCTTATGTGTTAGAGCTCTTAGGATCTTCACTTCTCTTCTTACATCCTCTATGCCAATTGCCGTGATCATCTGCAGAAACATCCTTCATTAGAGGCTGTTCGCAGTCTAATGATGTGGAATGAAATGTGTCCTCTTAGGATCCTTACATTGTAAGAACATAACGAAAGCACCAGAGAAATTTATGAATATTTTTTCTGCGTTGAAGTTATGATAAAATGTCATTATTTATATCATGTTTGCTACTTTCCTTCACATCAAGCCAAACACTATAATGGTCCTTCGCTAAGAAAAAGCACTTAAGGTATTGGCCACAATAGTGCAAAGCTGCACTGGCTTCACTAAGATTGAGCACCGATCACACACATATGCTTATCACCTTCATATAAAGTTAAAAATACCATCTACAACAAGCCACTCTTGGAGAGGAAGAATACAGGTATTCAACACAAAACAAAACTTCCTTTAGGACCTTACTGACATGATATATTCTATATCATAGCCAAAGGACTAACTAGTAGAAAACACGCAACGGTAGAGTAACAATATCCTCTTGAAAGTAAAATCTAATGAACCTTTTCATCTTCAATAACCTTCCGATATTTCCAGCAAAATTCAACACAGTCAAAAGTTAATCAGCACCCGGAGATGCTAAAGATAGTGACAGAGTTTGCTAAATTTGTAATATAGGATTAGGATGTATGGCCTAAGAACATTAACAATAGGAAATTAAGGTCATATATTTACATATTGGACAGAAGCAATACAATCAAACTTCTATCAGAAGTTCAGAACTAAGACAATTCAATTATGAAACTGCATTTAAAACAATAACCGAAAACAGAAACGAAGTTGTTCAACAACAAAAGACATAAGACATGAAATTCAGACCTTTGACTTTGGAATAACCTTGACAGCCACATCCTGGCCCTTCAAGCTTCCCTTCTTGGCCTTGGCAGAGCAAGTATACCCGAAATGCCCGCGCCCCACCTCGTCACCAAGCTCATAATGGCTTACGAACTGTTTCGAAAACCCAAAATTCTTGTCCAAGGCAACCTCACACTCACTCCCTTCAGGGATTGAGGCCCCATTGGGCTTCACAGAGCCGTGCCTCCGAGCAAGCAATGCCCGAATGTGCTTCGCCGGAGATGGAGGAGGGAAAGGCCGCCTGAATATGCGCAGAGGCGTGGAGCTGACGCTGGAGTTGGCAGGAGAGTTCTTGAACAGACTTGGCAATGGACTTGGGCTGTAAAATGGGAAGTTTGAGGATTTTGAGGACTGCGAATTGGGTGCTGCATATGCCTCGTTTTCGCTCGGAATTGTGGGGTCTTGAGATTGGAGCTGTGGGTTTTCTGTGGGTTTTCCATGACACAGTCCCATGGATTATTCAATCCCAGAACTGAATTGGTCAAGAAAAACCCAGAAAGGATGTAAAAATTCCAAGGAATTTTGCAGAGCAAAAGAGAGGTGCCCAAGCAAGAAGATCAATCTCAGAAACTAAAAACAAAAGCAATGCAACTTTTCTGTGACGATAAAAACAATGACTGACAGAGAGGTGAAGGATCAAACAACTCACCTGAAGGAGAAGGAAATTATAGGTGAGGAGGGGAGGGAAGTGATGGTGGGAAGCAAAAGCAAGGGGAAAGAAAACCCAGTAAAAAATTTGCAAGAAGAAGGAAGGAATGAGATGAGAGGGAAAAAAAGTGGGGAAAAAACATGCTTACTTGAGGCAGCAAGAAAAGAAAAGGAAAAGAGAAGACCCAATGCGTCCTTTTTTCTGCTTTATGCAAGCTTTTCTGACAATGGTTTCTTCTATGTGTACGTAGCTATAGAACTTTCATCACGTCTAAGTAGCTTATATGAAATCAGTTTAGCGTATCGTTGATAGTTTGATTACGTTATGTTATCGAAACAAGACGCTGCGACGACGGTTTAAGTGCTTCTGGTGGGAAGGAAGTTGCTGTTATTACTCTGTCTACGGTGAATTTTCTTTGTATTCCTTCTTTTCGTTTCTTTTTTGTTTTATTCCTTTTTTTTTGCTTTTCTTTTTCTTCTCTCAGCATCTCTCTGGTGTGACGTCTAATAATAATAATGAATGATAATTATGGAGGGAAGTGGGGTTTGGGTTTGGGTTTGGGTTTGGGTTTGGATTCTTCCAGCCTGTCGTTTTCGATCCCTCGAAACGAAGATGGACATGTTGCCTTGTATGCCTAAACGTTGTGAATTTGAGTTTACGTGTGTGTATTTGAGCTTTTGACCGCCTTTTGCTCGCCTTTGAATGGAGAGGTTTTTTTTGGATTGGTATCTCTTCGGATGTTCAAATCGTGTATGTTTATTATATATCGTATTTTTGTTAGGTATTATTCATATTTAATTTTAAATAAAAATATTTAAAATAATTTATGATCGTATGATATAGGATAAACGGACACGATTTGAAGATTCTCGGGATCCTCATAAAGAGGATCAGAAGAGGATCCTCATTCGTTTTTTTTCTTTTGTAGGAACCCGGATTGAGGTTGGTGTGAGTATGAGAGAGAGAGAGAGAGAGAGAGAGAGAGAGAGAGAGAGAGAGAGAGAGAGAGAGAGATAAAAGTGGGGGGAGAGT
>JAOTRO020094014.1:0-13999 GCA_028566515.2 Pyracantha coccinea | reverse complement strand
GTCATTTGACTTGCACGTGCAGTTTGAGGTCGATTTCTCTTCTAGAAAATTCTGAAAAAATATGGGAAACGTAGCTTCGTCTCTTATCTTTTCAGGCATGTATCGCATATAAATAGGAAAAAATTGTGAAAGCTTTCAACTTTGCATTTTCCTAGAGCTGCGTAATTCCTGACTGGAAAGCAATTTCTGCGGGGAATGATTTTGAAAACTGGAACGTTTGGCTTTAGGGAAAATTATGAAATTTGGATACATTGATCCTCAGCCACTTAGCTTCCTTCTCCAATTGGCCTTGCATCAAAACCCTTCCGGAAAGTCAAGTTATCACCAAAAACGCCCTGCCTGCGCAGATTGGCTGAAACTTGCCATTTTTGCTTGGAATTTGCTTCCTTCTTTTGGTGGGAATGTGCTTTCTTGTTTTGATTTTCCTTTTACTATTTGGGTATGTATTTCCCTTATAGCATTAGGAAGCAATTGATCCCTATATATAGAACCATTGAGTGTGTATTTTTTTTCACACACACAATTGTTTGCCGTGGACTACCTTGAAGCTTTTGCAGTGGGTTTGCTGCTGCTGCCGTGCCCAATAGCTGCTACTTGGAGTTTGTTGCCATGAGTCACTTTTACTGTGTGGGGTAGTGCCTTTTGGCCATGACTTTCCATAGGGGGTGACGTAGTTGTGCCTCTTTCCGCTGCTTGGAACTTGTTGCCGTGCGTCACTTTTACCTTGTAAGGTAGTGCCTTTTGGTCACGACTTTCCTCAAAGGGTGATGTGGTCTTGCCTCTTGCCGCTGCTTGGAGCTTGTTGCAGTGCGTCACTTTTACCATTGTGAAGACTGCAACATTTTTACACTATGTAGTGCCTTTTGGTCACAACTTTCCTCGGTGGTGACGTTGGCCTGCCCCTTGCCATTGCTTAGAGCTGATTGATCAATCTTTGTGGCTGATTTCCTTCATCGCTACGACTTCATCAACATCATCCTTTGGCCCTCATGAGGTTAGGCTTGCATATCTTTTGTTTTGGCGAAGCAAAAAAAAAAAAAAAAAAATTTCCTTTTCTTTTCTTGCTGTGCCTTACTTTTGCTTATGTTGCCTTGTTTGTTTTGTTGCAGCTATGGTAAGTGTTTCAAGAACAATAACATCACCATTCTCATGAAGGAAGGTGATTCGCGAGATAGGGGGACGGCTTTGAAGCTTTAAGCACCATTGACTAGACCTAAGGCGCTTGTTCTTTTTGTAAAAGACAACTCAATGCACATCAAGCCGTGGTCTTCTGAAGTGTCTTGGGAGGTGACAAACTTTGGTCAATTAACTATGAAGAAGAATGTACGTCAAAGGTTCTTGTTTTGAACCCTTCACATCATGTTCATGATAATTCATCGGCTTTGTTTAAGCTTCTTGGTGATCACATCCGTAGCGGAGCTGTGACTTGGAGTAGTGCCTTGTTGACTACTGAAGAAGCCGTCTATGTTGAGTTTTTCTAGGAGTGGCTTGAAGATGTCTTGAGCCGATCCAAAGATGTGCTTACCAATGTGGGCCTTTATCACGCTATGTACGCTTCTTTGTTTAGCTACGATCGCCATCCTTCAGTCCTTTATGCGTTCTTCGAGCATTGGTGTTCAGCAACCAACACATTTCACACAGCTCAAGGGGAGATGTCGATTTGACTTTGGGATCTCCATAAGATAGGAGGCTTGCAGATCCAGGGAAAATTTTATGATGAGGTTGTTCCTAGCGTGGAGGAGTTTTCTCATCGTAACAGCAGAGGATTGCCTGTGAGTTGCCGCTATTTATTTTGGGCATATCACAAGCTTCCCCAGGAGGCTTATGGTAAGTCAAGCATGAAGATTTCCTCATGAATCCGATTTTGGTACTGGGATACCATGAAGTACAAGAGGCATTCGAAGAAAAATGGCCCCAATAAGACAACCAGACCGAAGAGAGACTCGGAACCGTCAGGTGTTATTGGTCCATATGGGCACCGTATTCCTACTGAATTGAGAGTATTTGAGGATCTTGGCATAGCGCCATAACACTTGGAAGAATCTTACCTAGCCCCTCTCTTACCTTGTTGGCTTTGTAAGTTTATTTTCTCCAAAGATGACGTCAACCTTATCTGTCTCGGAGTCTTCGAAGTTTCTAGCAAGATGGTTGCAGGCGAATCCTTTAGTCTTGCTATTCTGGTTATGGCCAACATTTACAATGGCTTGAGTGTTGTTTTAAACTCGGCGAGCACCGAATATCGTATTGCGGTACTTCCCTACCATTATGTGTACAGTTGGTTGGGTGAGTACTTCGGCACTCAATTTTTTTCGTTGATTTTAGACAAGCCAAGGCCTTCTTCCCTAACTTCAGTCAAGCTAAGGCATTTGATGATGAAGTATTCTGGCGTGTTTTCTGCAAAGAGTCTTGATGATTCGCAGGTGTAAGTGCTGTTTAGAAGTTGTAACAACTTGAGGATGGACCACCTAGCAAGAGTTGGTTCGGCGTGGCGAGGCCTCATAAATGATTCACACCTTTGTTCTTCTGATTTGTCTTATCTTACAAGTCTTTGCTCGGGGTATGTTTCTTTGCAGCAAGAAGACCGATGCATTGTTCAGCCTTATAACTGTCACCATTTTAGCAGGCAATTTGGTTTTGTCCAACTTGTGCCAAGCAAGCTGAAGGAAGTCACACAGTCGACATCCTTGCAAGTCGTATATTTACATTGGGAAATCTTGGACCTGTTCATGCACAAATGCTTCCATCACTCTTCCAGCCAAGGACGAGTTTAAAAGCAAACCAGTGGCTAATGCCTAGATAGGCTGGTGGTCAAAGGTGTACCGTGGTGACTTTGGGACGGTCAAAGGTGTACCGTGGTGACTTGGGGACGAAAAGTGGTACCAATTATTCTCATTCACACAATGATGCACCAAGAGAGGGTTTTCATGTGGTTCCTACAAAGCTGGCACCTCTTGATTGTGCAAGTGCAGCTCTTTTGCATCCTGCGGCTTTAGCTCCTCAACGCCTGTGCTCGTTTTCTCACCATCCGGATGCTTCTTAAGAGGAGGATGACAAAGTTGATTCGCATGAAGATGAGCTTGTTCTGCGGCAGCGTCAACATGTTTTGAACAAGCGACCATGCGAAGTGATTTGGATGATAGCGATGTAAATCTCCGTCACAAGAAGAAAAAGGTGCTTGAGCCTCCTCAATTCTAAGACCTTTGCTTGCTCCCTCGCATTGAGCAACTTATCCATCACATCAACCTTCGTGCGGCCATGGAATCAAAAGCTGTATTAAGAAGATGATTTCAAATTGTCTGTTGGAGGACCTTGCTTTGCTTGAAGAGAACTTATTGAAGCTTATTTATGTGATTAACCATCTTAATGTTGAATCTTCGCTCTTGGAAGCCAAGATTGCTGAATTTATGGCTACCTCAACTGAGTATTCTTTCTTGCATGCTCTTTCCTTGAAGAAATTAAGTCCAGAGATTAGAGCTTAACAACTTACGGCAATAGAATTATCAATTGCCCAAGCTCGATCTTCTCAGTAAGCTGCTTTAGAAGGTTATCAAGTTACATGGACTTTTTGTCTTCTATCCAGGCACGGCTAGAAGCGTTGGCGGGTGAGCAAGAGTAGTTGGAAACCGAAGAATCACGACTTCAAGGTGTTCTCTTGAAGCAAGAAGCTACACTATCCTATCATCAAGAGGATATTTTATGCCTAGAGCAAGAGAAGGGTGGCGCCATAGAAGTGCCTACCTTGTCTCTTACCGGTGTAAAGAGTCTGAGAACTTTGGAAGGCTTGCTTGAAGATTGTCGCCATAATTTTAGTGATATAGCTTTCAAGTAGTGTCTTCCATTTTTGTGCTTCAAGCCTTCTTTGCCTTTGCTCATTTTTGTAATAAGGCTTTGTAGCCAATTTCTTTTTTCTTTAAAGAAATAATGTATTTATATTGAATTTGCTCTTTATTCTTCAAAGTGTTTGTGTTTTGTTGGTGATGTGACTGTACTTGAAGTTTGAAGTTTCAAGTTGCCTACGTAGCCTTTGTTGAGGAGGGATCAAGTCATGACGTAGTTTAAATGAGTGATGGATGTTGGCGATTTTAATGGTGATTATGATGGTGATTTTTTTGTTTTTTTGTTTTTTCTTTTGTTTTTCTGTACACAGTTTGCGCTCTTGCGGGCTAGAAGCATTGGGTGTCACCTTTTATGCTCGTGGAACAAGGAACGTTGTGTTGTGTGAAGTTTAAGGTCGTGCAGGCGAGGAGCGTTGAGTGTTTGCCTTAAAAGTAGCAGCACTTCAAGAATCTACCATTGATGAGGCCGATCTTCAAGCCAGCTTCCTCCATGATTAAGTAGGAACCGTTGGTGTAGACCTTTCGTATTACTAAAGGTCCATCCCACTTTGATGTGAACTTGCTTTTTGTCTTGTGAGTTGTGATGATGGGCTTTCGTAATGCCAAGACAAGATCTCCAGTTTGGAAAGACCTTGGGCGGACCTTTTTGTTGAATGCCTTGGATAGCCGTGCTTAGTAACATTCCAAGTGTGTTGAGCTTTGAGCTTCATTTCGTCGAGTGCTTCCAACTCTTGAAGTCACAGCTTTGCATTTTCCTCTTTAGTTAAGCCTTCTTGTATAGCCATCTTTAGTTAGGGGATTTGATTTTTGAGTAGCAGAACAACTTCCACTCCATATACGAGAAAATAAAGCGTCGTTTAGGTAGGAGTCCTATATGTCGTCTTATATGCCCAAAGTGCTTCGCTTATTCTTTCGTGCCAATCTCACTTTGTTTGGTCGATTACCTTCTTCAGGAGGTTGCACTGCATTTTGTTGAATGCTTTAGCAAGACCGTTGGCTGGAGCATGATACATGGAAGATTTGTGCTGCTTGAACTTGTATTTCTCGTAAAGCTTGTCCACGAGTCAGTTGGAGAATTGTTTTTCGTTGTCTGTGATGATGTAGCGAGGAACACCATATTGATAGATGATATGCTCTTTGATGAAACAGATGACAGTTTCCTTCTTAACTTCCTTTAGGGGTATGGCTTCAGACCACTTGGATAAGTAATCTGTTATGGCTAGGATGTAGGCCTCTTCGATAGATGATTTTGGGTGATTGGTCCTACGACGTCTAGTCCCAATGCATCAAATGGCCATGAAGCAACCGTAGAGTGTAATGGCTCAGGTGGTTTATGTACGAAGTTGGCGTGGAATTGGCAGGCTTGGCACCTTTGGACATGTTCTAGGCAATCCTTCACCATGCTTGGCCAATAGTAGCCCATCATTTTGAGCTGGAAGTGCAGCTTTGGTCTAGACTGATGCGCTCCGCATACACCTGAGTATGCTTCTTCCATAGCTTGATTAGCTTTTTCCTCACATAGGCATCTTAGAAGTACTCCTTCAAAAGAGCGTCGGTAGAGTGCTTCTTTGTAGTAGAGGAAGTGGGGTGCTCGTCGACGTATTTGAGAGTGGTGTCTAGGATCGTTCGAAAGCTTTCCATGCTCTAAATAGTCGATTAGCGGCTGTCTCCATTCTTCATTGTCGTCTGGAAGTACTGAGATGATGTTTGTATCATCAGGTAGCATTTTAGTGACGGGCGAGATTGCCCATCTTTGGCAAACTGGCATATCTATAGCTTAGTCTTCTCCTAGTGCCATACTTAAGGCTAAGTTAGTGAGAGCGTCTGCCATTTGATTTTGTTTTCTTGGCACATATTCTAGCATTACGGCCTCAAACTTTTGGAGCAGTTGAGTTACTAGCCGAAAGTATGGGACGAGATCATCTTTCCTCACTTCATATTCAGTCAAGAGTTGATTGATTATAAGCTTGGAGTCTCCATACACTTCTAGCATTGTGATTTCTGATAATTAGCACTTGGTATTCGGCGACGTTGTTAGAGCATAGCTTGCTTAGCCAGAAAGAATAGGTATTATTTGTCTTTGTGGTGACATAGAAGACCTCCTTGTCAGGCAAGTCATATAAGATTTTCCAATCAGCTGGGGTTGGATGATCGGCAAGGAAGTCTGCTAGCGCTTGTCCCTTAATAGCTTTAGCTGGAACATTGATGATCCCGTATTGATTGAGAAGCAACACCCATTTTGCTAGTCTCCCTATCAAAACTGGCTTGGACATGCTTTATTTGACTAGGTCAGCTTTGGCAACCAAGTGGATGGTGTAAGCATGCATGTAGTGTCTAAGCTTTTGGACAGCAAAAACTAAGGCATGTCATATCTTTTCGATTGGGGTGTAGGTGAGCTCGGCCCCAGTGAGGGTTCTACTTAGGTAGTAGACTGCTATTTCCTTTTGGTTTTCATTTTCTTATGCTAAGAGTGCTCCAACAGAACCTTCTTGTGTAGCAATGTACATGATGAGCGGCTTTCCAGGCATAAGTGCTCCCAAGATAGGTGGGCTTGCTAGGTACCTTTTTTATGCTTTAGAAGGCATTGCAACATGCATCATCCCATATGAATGGAGCGTCATTCTTCATGAGTTAACTGAAAGGTTGACAACGTCCGGCGAGGTTGGAGATGAAGCGTCTTATGAAGGCAAGGCGTCCTGGTAGAATTTTCATCTCGTGTAGATTCCTTGGCTCGGGCATGTTTTGAATCGCTTTAATCTTTGACTAGTCCACTTCAATTCCATGGTGCTTGACAACAAAGCTGAGGAACTTCCCAGAGGTGACACCAAATGCACATTTTAGCGGGTTCATCTTGAGGTTGTAGTGTCGTAGTCTGTTGAATACTATTCGTAAATCCTTCAAGTGATCGGATCTTTTCTTGGTCTTGACAACTACATTGTCTACGTAACATTCTACATTTTTGTGTAGAATGTTATTGAAGATCCTCTGCATGGTGCATTGATATATGGCTCCAGCGTTCTTCAAACCAAAGGGCATTACCTTATAGTAGTAGATACCTTTTGGGGTGCGGAAGGTTATTAGTTTCCCGTCTTTAGAAGCCATGCGAATTTGATTGTACCCAGATGAGCCATCCATGAATGATAGCGCTTCATGGCCTATGGTTGTGTCCACCATGATTTAAACGATTGGCAAGGGAAAGTCATCCTTTGGGCAAGTGTCTTTGAGGTCTCAGAAGTCTACACAAACACCTATTTGTCCAGATTTTTTAAGGACAATGACGATGTTAGAAATCCACTTAGGGTATTGTACCTCTCGAATGAAGCCTACTTTGATTAGCTTGTCAATCTCAGGCTCAATTTGTGGGATAAGTTCAGATCGATAGTTTCTTTGAGTTTGTTTTATTGGTTGCGTTCCAGGCTTGACTGCCAGACGATGCACGTCAATGGTAAGGTTGAGGCTAGGCATTTCCTTGTAGGTCCAAGCGAAGATGTCTTTGTACTCCAATAGTAGTTGGTAGTACTCCTCGATCTCATCCGCACATGATGCACTTAAGAAGATTGGCTTTGATTTCTCGCTTGTGCCTAAGTTGAGCTCCTTAAGATCATCAACTGTGGCTTGCCCTCCGTCTTCGAGTTGTGGTAGCACATCAGTGACATCTTCCTCGGGAACTTCATCTTACTTACCCTCTTGGATCGTGATGTGGAGAACATCTTGGACCTCATCCGCAGTGCCGTCCACTTGGGCAAGTTGGCATGAAGATTGGACAATATGGATAATGTTGTGCTTCATTACCCTCAGTTGTCATTTTGTGTCTACTTCTAAGGTTGCTTGGCATTTCATCCTTGAAGGAATCGAGCTACGTACGTCATCTTTTTCTGCTAGACCGTAGAGTTTTTCTTCCTTTGGCATTATCTTCCTTTTTCTAGAAGTCTTCTTGGTCTCCACAAGTCTTTCCAAGGCAGATCGTCGCGGAGGACAGCTAGCCGTGTTGCTTTGTTTCTTAGGTTTTGACAGCCTTTCAAAGACAGAGCTATGGGGTGTTGGCATGTTAAGCCATTGGAAGATGGAAGTTCGTTCTTGACCTCTAATGCGATTAATTGCCGAAACTCTAGGTTTTGAACGATTCAACCTATCGAAGACTGATGTTCAAGGGGCGGGTTTAGGCTTATCTTGATTTTGTTCAACACTTACGCTGATGTGTCGAGCACTAGTGTTTTTTGTTTTTCTTGAAATCTTGACGGCTATATTTTGTGTGAAGCCAAGTGCAAGTTATTGTTGTCAACTCCGTAACCATGCTCATTTAACCCCTTTTGAGTCATGGTGAGGTCACGTTCTTTGTTGTTAACGGTGTTTACATTCTTCTTTCCAAGATTTGAAGAAGAAGTGAAACCGAACCTAGCCTTTGACATGAGTATATAGGCGTCTGGGTTGAAGCCTTCTTCGGTCCTCTTGTTTGGAAGAAATCTTGGTTCCTTCCCTTTTGGCAGGGGTTGTATGAAGCCTTGCGGTGGCTTTGAGATTTTAGCATCGCCTAGTTGTGTCAGAGGTTAAACTGCATTTGCCTTGACTAGCTTTATGTCGTCCTTGCGCTGCTGTGTGTTGGTTCTGCTTGTTTTAAACGAGGATTGCCCACTCTTTCTTCTCGACATCGGGATGTATCGGAAGACGGGTGTGTTTGATCATTTTCAGGGCGTTATATTCCCTTTGGTAATTATGGGCTTAGTAGGCTCATCATCGTTTTTTTTCTTGAAGATGGCACGACTTCCCCTTCTTGCTCTTTGGGCACGGTGTACAACTCATTCTTTTTAGGTGTGGCTTTGCCTGTGGACTTGATCTCTTTTGGAAGAGCTTCAGGCACCGTATCTTCATCCATGTAGAACTTGACGTTCGTGAAGTGTGATTCAGCTTTGGTGAATGGCTTGGTGTCGTCTTGTATCACCTTCACTCTTCCCGGTAGTATTTTAAGCATTAGTGGAGGGTGGATGGCACCACTCCATTTTCATGGATCCAAGGCCTTCCAAAGAGCAAATTGTAGGAAGTTCTTGTGTCAATCACATGGAATATCGTGCTCGACTTGAGTTCACCAACAATCATTTCGACGCGGACCATGCCCATCGTTCTTTGTCCTCATTGGTTGAAACCTTGGATCAACAAACAGCTTTGGGTCAGTTCACCCACCTTTATGCCAATATCAGTCATTGTTGATTTTGGCATGATGTTTATGGCTGAACCACCATCCCTAAGCATGCGGTTGGCTTTGTGCTCCTTCACGTACCCAGAGACGAAAAGAGGATGGTTGTGAGGCTTTGACCCTAGCAGTAAGTCTTCATCATGTGGCTGAAGCTCCAAGCCTTTGTCCTTGCTTTCTTGCACTTTGTGGTCGTCTGGACTCGCCAAGACCGCTATTAGTGCTATTCGCATCTCCTTAGGTAATCGTAGCGCCTCCTCGATCCTATAGTATGATGCTAGGCTTTCTTCGAGCATGGAAGTTTTCTCTTCCTCGACGGCTATAAAATTGCCCTTTGAGGGCTCTTCTATCTTTACTTCAACCATGTGACAGGCAGCGGTAGTGCAGTGTTGGAAGAAATACTTCAGGAAATACCCGTGTAAGGAGTTAGGAATATGTGGCTCTTGCTCTATAGGTTCCCTAGTGTACATCAGCTTAGCAGCTCTTACATTTTTCTTGGGCTTCCTATTGTTGCGGCGGTGGTGCTTTCTTGCTTGTTCCACTTTTGGTTTGACGGCTTGTGGTCTTGGCTTCCTTGTCTTCTTGTAGGTCACTAGTGTCCACCCCTCTTCATCATCGGTAAGTGCACTTTGGTCACTTGCCCCCAAGGATGATTGTGTAAAAAGTGTCGTGTGGCTTGAGCATGGACATGAATGAGCATGCGTCACTTGGAGAGGCATGGGATCAAATGATCCAAACAGAATTGCAGTAGTGTATGTTGCAGCCGTGTCTTCAAGGTCAAGTTCAATTTGCCCTTGCCCTTATTGTGCCAGGTTCACGATGAGCTCCTTAAGAACGAAGCATTTTCTGATAGGATGGCTCACGATACGATGGTATTTGTAGTACCTAGGATTATTTACACGATTCATCTCTTCGGAGCGCTTACATTCAGGCAACTCGATCATTTTCTTCTCTAGCAGGTCATCTAGCATTACTGCTATGTGAAAGTCCGAAAAAGGGTAGGCCTTTTGCTCCAGCTTACTGAAGGTGTTTTTTTACCTATCTTGGGTGTAAGGAGGCTCACTCATTTTTATCTCTTTCGCTTTGTTCTTGGAGGAGATCTTGACAGGCGCAATAGAGGTCTTGATGGGGGTAGTGTTGACGACAAAAGCTTCCATGGTAGGCTTCTTCTCAGTCTTGTCTACCTTCAGAGTGAACACCTTTTCCTTTTTGAAGTCGGTGATTGGCTTATTCTTCCCCTGATTGGTGTTGCTCAACTCTATGTCATGGGAACGAGTCGCCAATTCCTCAAATGTTCTTGGCTTTATGCCTTGGAGAATGTAGTGTAGCCCCCAGTGCATGCCTTGAATGCACATCTCAATGACGGAGGTTTCAGAAAGCGGATCCTTGTAATCCAGACATAATGAGCGCCATTTGTTGATGTAGTCAACGATCGATTCATCCTTCAATTGCTTTGTACTTGTAAGCTTTAGCATGCTTATGATACAACACGTGCTATATAAGCGGTTAAGGAATTCCCTTTCAAGCTGGTCCCAACTGTTGATGGATTCGGGCTCGAAGGCGGTGTACCAATAAAAGGCATTACCTTTCAACGAGTGCATAAACTGCTTGATGAGGTAGTCTCTCTCTATCCCAACATTGTTGCAAGTTTCGATGAACTAGGAAATATGTTGTTTAGGATTGCCCTTTCCATCAAATTGCATGAACTTTGGTGGTTGAGCACCCCTTGGCATCCTCAAGGCATCAATCTTCTTGGAGTAGGGTTTTGAGTATAGCACGGAGTTATGCGAGCTTCCTTGGTACTGTGCCTTAATGGTGCTAGTGATCATTTTCTATAACTGTTGGATAGAGAGAGATCCCATGAGCTCTGTTGCTTGGTCCAGCTTCTCTTCGGCTTTCTCCACCATAGGCTCTTCCATTTCGTCGGTTTCCTTCTTCGGTGGGTCAACCTTCAGGTTAACTTTGTTGTCATGCTGCGCCTCTAGACGGTTGACAAGCATAGTAATTTGCAAGTCCTTCTCCTTCACAGTCTTTGTCACCCTTGCAATTTCTTCACTCATTTGAGCCAGCTGCTCCTTGATGGAAGTTATGCCAGTAGTCATAACTTGCATGGCTACAGGACACGAGCTGCTTGAGTCAGCGTCAGAAGTCAAAGACTCAGAATAGCTCTTCGGACTTTCTTCCCTTGGCGCCGTTAGCGAGGCCAGGGTGATCATAGGTTCATCGCTCGAGTGTTGGAAATGTGCCCTAAAACCAATCATATGATGATACTTTACTGACATGTCACATGTTAAACAAATCTAGTTTAATATAAAGGGCAAATATTATTGTTTTAAGCCATTTCATATAAATGTTATATGCTTAGACAATAAGTCCAAGGAATATGCAATTGGGAGAAAGAGATCTAAAGAATTTAGATTCATGAGACCATTCTCTTTTGTATACATATCCTAAAAGTTCTTGTTCATAGGATTACCAATTGGGCATTGATAGTTTGTTAAGATCAGCACATGCTATGTCTTCTCTTAAGGAGAGTGATTGGTCTCAAGTCATTGGTGTGACTGACACCAAGACAAGCATGTAGGTGCTTAATAAAGAATGAGTCCACTGAACACGATTAACAAGGAGTTCTCATACTCATGTCACATGAGAACTCATGGTTGGGATAATGCACAGTAGTCATTTGACCTGAGGCATCATAGTTGTCTTATGGTTAGGTCCTTGATCTTTGACTATGTCAAAGTCACTCAGTCAGAGGGTGTCCACGACATAGTTAGGGTTAAGCTACTTAGCCATGAAGGCAAGTGAATGCGTAGCAAGGGATCTCTAACCTTTAAACTGTTTGAGGGAGAATACTCTATGATATGATTAAGAATCTCTGGCCAGAGTATGAATGTGATTTAGGAAGTCGTTCCAAATCACATTCAAGGTTTTAATATAAGTAAGAGAATCACATTGCATAGTAGACATGAATAAACTATCAAACCAAACAATGTGGTCAAGAGTATTGTATTAGAGAAAGATCGTATTGTATAGTAATCCTAAACTGAATAGATTGTCCACCTCTTCTGATTAGCTTAGGTAGCCATGACATACTGCTAGGTGTCACTCATGGTTTGTGGAAGCCCTGAAAGTGTATAATCACTAAAAGGAGAATTGAAAGTATTTTCAATTCACAATCGATTTGAAAAGTTCTAATCGCCTACTGCCTCGCTAAAAGGAACCTAATGGATCGTACACTGTGTAAGGTAGACATTGAAGAAACAACAGAGATGAGTAAGAATAATTAAATGGTTTAACTATTTATGGCTAGGATTAATTAATATGTTAACTAATGAAACGAATAAGTTCGTTATAGACCTGGGTTAGTTTTGGGCCGCAAGGCCCAATGAGATTTGAATGTCAAGTCCAATAACTCAAGTTGTATGACAACTTGAAACACAAAGGGCCTCAAAGCCCAAAGAACCCAATATGGCCGGCCATAAGAGTGAGGGATAGTGAACTTGGCTTAATTGCAAGTTTGCCACTCCATTGTGAGGTGGTATAAAGGCAACTTTATAGCCATTTCATCCATAGGGTTTTCTTTGGAGAAAAGATGAGAACAAAAGCTCTCTTACTAGTATCTATCTTTTCCTATGTCACTCATCTTTTCATCAATAATCTCCTTGGTGTGGAAAAATTAGAGGTTCTCTATTTTGGGAACTTGGAGAATCTTTTCAACCAGCCTCCTCAAAGAAATCCATGGATCTAAGAAGCAAGGAATGAAGGCCCTCTCCTTGGGTGATTAGCCTTTGCTTATGCAAAGATGAATCAACAAAGGTATAAGATTTCTTAACTCACTTTGTTCTTGAGTTGAGTCTTGGTTCACCACAACTTCTAGGCTTTGAATTTCATGGGTAAAGTTTAGTTTTGAGTGCATACAAGCATGATTCCGCCTTTAATTGTTAATTGCATGTCATAGATGTTGTTCAAATGAACTTGTTTTCACAAATTTTCCTTCAAGTGGTATCAGAGCCTAGGTCTAATAATTGGTGAATCCTTTTGGGTTTGTAGCTCATAGTCTTTGATTTAAATGTTGTAATTGTTACAAGCTTTATTCTTGCTTCTTTGAACGTAAGTTTTGCTAGAAAATTGTAGACGTAGTTCATATGATCATGAATTTTGGAGCTAAAATTTGGTGCCATGTTTTTTAGGAAAATTTGGCCAAATCCAAAGGGTGGATTTTTGGGTTCATGTTTGTCTTGTTAAGTGTTTTAGAGTGACAATAGGAACCCCTAAGTACCCTAGTATGATAATATGTTATTTCCCTAAAGTTTGAGAGTTTGTGGAGTGTCTTTGGGAGAAAAATGTTCATAGAGCTCTTATGGATGTTCTTCATTGTTCTTGTTATGTTCTTGGGAAGAACAAAAAGGATGGGAATTTTGATTCAAAAAGGTGTTTGGTTGTTTATTTGTTTTTGTTATGGATGGTATGTTTTTTCAAACAACACCCATACTCTTTTTACTATTCACACCATACCAATCACTTACAACTTTTAATCACCTTTCAAACATACAAATCAACTCACACACATCACTCACACTCTCACCATGACCGGCCACTTCTTCAATGGGAGTACTTTTGGGGCTTTTATGCAATTACATAAAGTTTTGATACTTTTGTGCATTTGTACTTTGACCCGAAAGTTTACGTTTTTACGTAAAGGCCTAAAATCATTAAAGGACAAATTGTTTTGCTCCTTTAATGAAGTTTTTGCATGTGTTGAAATTTTTGGGTTCTAGTTGTAATTACATGAAGTAATGAACTCTTGTGTTTTTACAAAGTGATCTCAAAAGTTTGTATTTTGCAATATAGCCCAAAAAGTTCAGGTTATTGCATTTTGGCCCAAATTAGTGGAAAACAAAATAGTTTTGTATCTTTAAATGAGAATTGGATTTTCATTTCATTTAGCTCCATCTAAATCAATTCTATGGAT
>JAOTRO020092447.1:0-14020 GCA_028566515.2 Pyracantha coccinea | reverse complement strand
GAGCAAGCAAGATTCCTAGAGCTGTCTGGTTTGGTCACTGAAGATCTGCAACAAAGTTTTGTAAGATTCTTGCCAATACATGTAGCTGTTCAATCTTTTAAAGTTAATTTAAAATTATAGAGTATTTTCCAACCTGACATTTAATTGTTTATTAGTGTTAACAACAATGAGAGAATTGTACTAGTTATTTATTTATTTTGCCAATCAGGAGCAATTTGTCTTAATTTATAGGTAGATGTGGTCAAAGAATTTGCTGTTTCAAAATTTCCTAAATTTTCCATCATGTGCTGCACTGTGTTGCCTTGAAAACTTGGAGAAAGATTGAAAACTGTATATGCTTCTGTAGTACGTTTATTTATTTGACTGAGAATTCTTTGCAAGAAGACAAGCAAGTGGTAAAATTCATGAGATTTTTAAACTATTCTAAGTTGCAGTAATGAGATTCAAACTTGAATGCAAAGAAGCGTGCAGATTGTCATGATCAATTGGTTTAAACCGATGCTTGCGTCGAAATATCATATAATGTAAATGTCATTGAGGGTCACAATTCCAAGCACGTTGGTTGACATTTTTCTAGGTCATCACATGCTAAGCACATTACAAATTAATCATGTGTAATTTTCTTGGATAAAAGTCTGAACAAATCATGTCAACTTAAATTGATTAGAGTCTTAATTATAGGTGAGGGGACCAAGGTCTCTTGAGAATGAGATTTTTCAGTGTGTCGGGAACACGAAGTGATACATCACATCTCAATATAAATGTGGTGAGATATTTGTATTAAAAAATTAATAACTTAGAAAATAAAACTTATCTCTATTTATATCATAACACGTGGTGTACCATTTGTATTCTGTACAAAATTAAAAATTTCTTCTTTAGAAGGAGACAGATGTAAAGATAAAGATGTTGATTGGAGAGTGGGAGTGGGAGTGGGCGCCTTGAGAAGGATGGTTAGTCATTCATGCACATGCACTCAAGGACTCCCCCATGTGCTACTCAAATTTGTATTGATTAACATTTTAATTGTATTAGGCTTAGTTAAATAATTTGATAATTGGGATTTTCCACAGTTTTGTATTTATTAACAGACGTTTAGTAAAGCATCTTCCTCTTCTTTTTATTTTTTTATTTTTTTTTATAAATAGGGACAACATCTTCCTTCACTTAAATTGATAGGGACTCAAACTTAGGGTCTGGCCACCCAGACAATCGGTAGCTAGTGTTGTAACCTTGTCACTACATTTGTCTTGTTAATCAACGGGTTTTCTAAATCTGGTTGTTTGAATAAGAACACGTTATAGATGTCGATGAGATTTGAACTCAAGATCATTAATGAACTAAAAATCTTATGCCATTATATAAATTAGACATTTGAAACTGACAAGCATGCTTGAACGTGTTTTAAGAGTACATTTACAACGTACATAATTCTTAGGCATAATTACTTTTTATCATAACAGTAAAACGTCGTATACCACAGAAGGCCGATATTTAAATGCCGCTATAAAACCAGAAAATTTGGTTGAAATGAGAATCATGGACGTTGGTCCTTATATGGACTCAAATGGAACCTCAGTTTGTTTTTTATTTTCTTGACTTGAAGGCAGGAAGGAATCACAACAAAACAACAAACAGAACAAAGCAAATGAGCATCTATCGTGGAGCTGGTAATTAATTAATTAACTAAATCATTGATAAAGAATGCTCATCTACTTCTTTTTCTTTACCCTCCCCACGTTGTTCTCACTAATTTCTCTTTAACCCTTTTTTTAATAATTAATTATTTTGTCAAACATTGGTTAATTTAGCTTAATCTATGAAATGCCATGATAAGGCGGGCCTGCAACAAAACTATATGCTAATATATCAAATATTATTTTTTTAAATGTGTGTATATATCTTTCAATAAGTATGATGAAGTGGGTGGACTGGCTATTAACCGTTCAACCACCAAGAATTTATTTAAAGGAGTTGCTTGGTTGCACAGCCCATGAGCATGATGGGTCAGGTCAATAAACTGAATGCCAAGGACCATTTTCACCATGTCAACCAGTTCAATCCATTTTTTATCGAAGTGATTTTTGCACTCTTTTTTTTTAATTTTCGTATTCTTCTTTTATTTTGAGCCTTACGATTTAATAAATCGGAAAAAGATAAGTCAACGAAAACAAGAGAAAGAGTGCAGAAGGAGAAACCTAGTGTGATCACTACCCTCCCTTTTAGTTTTCTAGCTACTTTGCTTTTTCTCCTCATAATTAGTACACATAATATTTAGTCACCTTGAAAGCCAAGGATCCCTACAACCTTATCTCCACCTAATTAGGTATTTTCCATATCTTTGCTTCAGAAGAAAGCATGGATGGTATTCTCAACATCTTCCAGTAGGATCACATGAAATCATAAAACTTGTCAACATCCATCCTTGATGCAAATTGAACACATGCATTCAGATGTCAAGACATTCGTACCCATCTTATTCATCTTCTTTACTCATGCAACCAACCTATCTCCAATGAACACTAAGATATCTACTTCTTATTATTTTTTCGGTGTTGTTTTAAGATGTAAGAGCATTCTCAACGGGAGAAGCCAAACTTCGGGAACTAAAGCTAGTTTTAGCTCCCCTTTACATTACTGTACTGAAAATGGAATGTAAAGGAGTTTCGGTTCACTCAGTTGAATGGGGACACTTTTACATAAATTTTGGTTCCTTACTTTGTACATAGAGAGTGATATTCAATCCCATAAATTTATGTGTGAAGTCGATTGATAGACTATGAATTAAGAGTTCAGTAATTTAGATTTATAGTTTGGCAACATATATTATTGACCAATCAAACATTTTGGTCTATGTATACGCCCTTAGACTATCTCCAACCCTTGGGTTAAAACCTAAAAATTCTAACCCAAAAAATTTAGGTTTTAACCCAAAAACAGTTTTTCTACTTTAACCATTATGGGTTAAATTTTAGCCCAAGATTATTAAAGAATGAATTTAAAATAATTTTTTTCTTAAAGTAACTTAAAAAAAAAAATTACATAGATTATCCTAATTTAGTTTTATGAACATTGTTACATAAAAATATTTAGATTCTGATAAATATTGAAAAATCACTAAACCGACATCTTGAAACTTGTGGAACACTATGAAAGAATATGAAACACATGAAATTTTTTTTAATTGCTTTATCTATTATATTTAAATTTGGACCGTTAGATCTTTATTTTAACTCTTGGATTTGATCATATTAGACTTTAGCCGCTAGATTCAATAAATTTATAAATATAAAACTAAAAAAAAAATATACATATATGGTGGACCAGCCCACTAACCCAAGAGGGAATCCATGTCTAAATTTTCCACAGAAATGAGTTTTGGGTTAAAACTCATATTCGTCCCAAATGTTGGAGCAAGTTGAGAGAAGTTTAGAACCTCAAATTTGAGTTTTATTCCAAATGCTAGAGTATATCTTAGAATGATATAAAATTGCTTATTAATGTTTTGGATTTGGATATTGACATAATTTCCCAAAGATATTTTTTTAACAGAAAAAAAAAAAACAGAGAAATGGAAGAGGCAGAATTTCCAAATTTTGGAATGCATCAAGCAGAGATTTTTACAACTCCACATGCAAATTGTGGTACGAATTTGCATGGTACAACGCACATTAAGAAACACAGAATAAATGAATCAAGCCATAACTACATGACAGCATCAACCTCAAAATAATATTCTTTTGTTAGTCAATGACGGTGGAAAAAAGATATGAACTAAAAAGTTAATTCATGTAATCTCTGTGATTTTCTTTTGAATCTCTTGAATTAGAAGGTACTCAAGAAGACAAAAGAGGTGGTTTGGTTGGTGGAGTATTACTGAGTTAGAAAGAAAGGTTGGAAGCTTGAAATGGAACTTTGAGGGCAACATTTAGTGTGTAACAGTATATCAACGCTTAATAGTACTAATTTACGTGTTAAAATATAAATAGAAGACTGGATTCATACGTTTTAAGCTTATCTATAATATCGTACATGTTATACGACAGTTTGAGAGTTAGCACAACTTCACGTAACGGTGAGATGGACACACCAAAATTTACTGAGTTGGGATGTTGAGTCATTGAGGCACACAGTAGCACATTAATATCATAATCTATTATAGCTGGCAAGAGCTGGCTCTTTTTAGGCTCAAACCACTTAACCTTTCACTTCCACCTCTCTTTTTCTCCTCTCTCTCTCCATCTCTGGGTCTCAGTACTTGCCTGGATTGTGGGGGTTAAGAAATCAGAAACCTCTGCTGGAATTTGGATTAGGGTTTTTGAGGAAGCACAAGTAGAAGAAGGAAGAGGCAGAGCTGGGTGGAAAATGAGTGCCTCCAGGTTCATAAAGTGTGTCACGGTTGGGGATGGAGCCGTGGGAAAAACCTGTATGCTCATCTCCTACACCAGCAACACTTTTCCTACGGTAAAGTTCTCTTGTTTTCTTCCTTTTCTGTATGGTTGCTGAGAAAGTGAAGGAAAAGATGTGAAAAGTTTGAGTCTTTGATGTTTGTCTTTAGATGGGTTTGCTTAGCTGAGACTTGTAGTGTTTTCTGGTTGCTCAATTTGGGTATGCTGCAAGTTTCTTGCTTTTTGTTTGGTTTCCAAGAAAATGTGGGAGAAAGAAAGAAAAACTTGTTTTGTGTATTGTGTTTCATCATTTGGGTTTTCAGACAATCAGGAAATGAGAAGAAACTTGATTCTCTTGATTTGATTGGGGTTAGTTAGTGTATTGTGAGTAATTCATGCTAAATTCAACTTTCGATTTTAACACAAACAGTTTGCGGCTTTTAATTTAGTAGACTATTCTTTTCAACATTTTTCAACTTACCCTTTATTTGGTATGCAATGTTTAATGAAGAAATCAGAATTTCCATCAAGTTTGAGCCTTGTGCTTAAATTGAGATTTGCTGTGCAGAATTTTGTAAGAGGGTTTTCTTGGTTTTGTTCAGTTAAGTCTGACCTTTTCTATGATTTGCCATTCTTGATGAACTTGTGTTAAATTGTATCTCGCAACTAAGCCGAGTATTTGAGTTGAATATTGAGCTCCGAAAATTTTCATGTCTACAGATTTCTCTTTTTATGTTTTGTTTCTTGTTCTTTCTGCAGCTCGGCGTACAGAATTCACTCATTGATCATAAATGTATGCCTGTTTAATAGAATATAGGATTGATTGCTTGGTGTAAAAATGTAACTTCGAGAATTTCCTCATCACGATTTTGCATTTTCATCAATATGATTAAAGATTTCAAAATTTGTTTTCATATGTTTATCCATTTATTACTGTATGAGATTGACTTTTCGAGAGATTGATTATGATTTGCTGTCTTTGATTACAATGTGCTGGGGAGCAGGATTATGTGCCAACTGTGTTTGACAATTTCAGTGCAAATGTTGTTGTGGATGGAAGCACCGTCAATTTGGGGTTGTGGGACACTGCCGGTGAGTTCAAAACATAACAATATTCCTTCCTCATTGTTTCGTCTTCTTCTAAAGCTTGGATCTGATTTTTTTGATTTATGAAACAGGGCAGGAAGATTACAATAGATTAAGACCACTGAGCTATCGTGGGGCAGATGTCTTCTTACTTGCGTTCTCTCTCATAAGCAAGGCCAGCTATGAAAATGTTGCCAAGAAAGTAAGACTCACACTATTTTCCGAGTTAATCCTTTCCTTCCCCTCCCTCCCTTCTTCTGCTATTGTTTGATGTCTAAGTTTGCTGATGAAGCTTTTATCTTTTCCTGTTTCAATGTTTAGTGGGTTCCTGAATTGAGGCATTATGCACCTAGTGTTCCAATTATTCTTGTTGGAACTAAGCTCGGTTAGACCTCTACCCCCTTGCTCTCCTTTGTTTCCTACTATGTATTTGTTAGTCGTGATTACTAGCACTTTCAATTTTAATTGCTCTATTATCTTATAGTTTTTTCCCTCTAGGTTTATAGCTTTTCCTGCTTATGATTACCTAATAGTTCTTGGTTGGATCCAGTAGAGTATCATTGCATATTTCAAGATCGAAAGGGATAGTCAAGTGCATCTTCGTTGTTGACTGTTTCTGTATTTTGTTACACTGTCCAGGTTGCTTTCTTGTGCAGTCTAAACTTACCTTTTAGCTTTTTTAAGAATGTCAATAAATTCTTAATGGTAAAACCTTAGTAAAGGTTGCAAGTTTAATTTTGAAGAACTCTTGTGACAGCTCTGTTTCTTTGTAACGACACTAAATTGTTTATCAGGATGTGTTCTTTGTAACCCTTTCAAATCAGCATCTATCTACGTGCATAAGTTGGATTTTACATGTGCATTTGGAAATGAAAAGATCCGTCTGATATAGGTATACTTAGACATAGTCAGGATCACCTCATCAGATCATGTCTTATCTTAGTTATGTTGCAGTAGTGATCTCATGTACTCTAATTCACATCATGTTATAGTGCAGTAGCTTACTGGATTGACTCTTTATCTTTCCCCGTCATTCATCCTTTGCTTTTCATGACTACTAAATTGTCTTCTTGTAGATCTTCGGGATGATAGGCAGTTCTTGGTAGACCACCCTGGTGCAGTGCCAATTACCACAGCACAGGTACTTTCTAGTGGAACGAGTTTATAATCACAATATTTGTTGCCTAACCATTTATCTTGTTATCAATCCGTTTTCACTGACTCATACCAACTAATAGAATAAAGACCTGATTTTTCTACAATTCTGTTCGTCTCTTTTGGGTTCTTTTTGAAGGGAGAGGAACTAAAGAAGCTGATTGGGGCTCCAGTTTACATAGAATGCAGTTCAAAAACGCAGCAGGTTTGTAACTTTAATTCAGATCACATGGACTGGCAGGGAAAGTATGACTTAGTCTCACACTGACATTGTTTGCGTTAAATGCGCCTTTGTGAGTGCAGAATGTGAAAGCAGTCTTCGATGCAGCCATTAAAGTGGTTCTCCAGCCACCGAAGCAGAAGAAGAAAAAGAAGAGAAAGGCACAGAAGGCCTGCTCCATATTGTGATTGTGGAAAGCATAGTGTTGGGAAGAAAGTGCGGGGGAAGAAGGTGCGACTAATTAGTCATTTATCCATTTATCTCTCTCTGTCCTGTGTTATCTTTTTCCGTCTGGAGGAACCCCCAGGGCTGGGAATGGTAGTTTCGACTGACAGATGTAGGTGCTCTCTTTACGTACGCATCCAAGTTATTTGTTTATGCTGTCTCAGCAGGGTTCTGATTTGTACATTAATGATTTGCATTACGTGTTTGGTAACATGCAGAAACCTCTTCTCAATGGGTTTCATTTCCCTAATGTGTTGTCTCTATGTACTACTGTAATCTGATTTAGTACATTTCAAGATTATATGTATTATATGAATCATGATATTTTTTTTTTCTCAGTCTTGAATGTAAGATAGTGTGACTCTATTGTCAGGATTTCTCTCTCTCTCTCTCTCTCTCTCTCTCTCTCTCTCTATATATATATATATATGTGTGTGTGTGTGTGTGTGTGTAATGTATCTGTGTCTATGTATGAACATATACAAAAAGAGAAGTGACCTTGACACACTATTTTTAGCTTTTCGCACTTAACCATTGGACTGAACAAATCAAACGAAATCAAAGGTCAGACTCAAGAGTTAAGCAGGAGTGTGTTAGAGGCTAACGTATTGCCAATTGTTCGGCCTCTCACAATTTCCACTACGAATGTATGCACCTAAATTGACACGCAAGCGAGTGGTTGCACATAATTGATGAATAACCAAGAAAGAAAAAGGCAAAAAAAGAATGCAGAAAGAATCAAGAAGAAAAGGGGGAGGGGGATATCATATCAAGGTCTTTATGTTAAAATTGTGTTTGTATTTCGTTTTGGAAGATTTTCCAAATCTTTTTATTCATACACCCATCTACTTCAACATTGACCCACATTCTCAAGACGTGAACTGTTTGAGGCTAAAGCACGAATATCTTTTAATTCTTTTGGGTGGTAGGAAGCAGTAGCACCCGCTGTCTACTCTCTTGCAATTGGAGTCCCTCGGTTGCCAATTCCCATGACATCTAATTTCCATGGAAAATATTTTATTCAAAATTAAACAAATAATCAGGTCTTTCGGTGAAAATAACGTATGCCTATCCACACTCATTTTTACTTCTCACACACCCCTCTCAATTTTCGGCCGTTGGATCGAATGAATTGAAGAAGATCAATGACAAAAAGTTAACAAGAGTGTGGAGGTAAAAATGAATGTGTGAATAGCACTATACTTTAGAATCCATCACCTTTTAGCCTTATTGCCAAAATCGTCACCTTCACTACTTGTTTTGCTCTTTTTACGACATCCGGAGAAGTGTTTTAGTATGTCATTTACATGAAAGAATTGATATATGAGGAAACGATATAGTTGATATATCTCAGATCCAAGATATACTATAACATATGAAAGAATTGATATTATGTAACGGTGTGATAATCACATTAAAAAGTTATTCCAATTTCTGCACAACAAGTAATCAAGTTTGCAACTAAATGCATTTCACAAAAAGTAAAGAGTTGTGTAAACAGAATAATGACTAGAGATTTGTGACAGCAAATACAGGAAATATTATCTCTGAATTTTTTGTGGTTTTTGATTCTTGATTCTTTTGCTTTGCAAGTTGCAACTTTTATTTCTAGAACTGATTCAGTTCCCACTTTCAGCAGCCCACAATAAGTATTCATAAACCTCTCCACCTCCACCACTACCCCTTCCATTAAATACACCACCACCTCGTCCTAACACTTTGCAGGCCCTGATTAATTGATTGCAGTCCTTTTCTGCAAACCATCATTCTGTTCCATTTCTTGAATACTCTAAAAAAGCTTCAGTTTTGGAAGTGGTTGAATTGAATGGCCTCAAAGAGAATATTGAAGGAGCTCAAGGACTTGCAAAGAGATCCACCAACTTCATGTAGTGCAGGTAAAAGAAAAGTAGAAATTTTTCTTAATTTTTCTGTTCGAGCGGTATTCTAGTCTGAACTATGGGTAAGTAGTTTGAACTTGAGTGGATAAGGAGGAACACATTGCTCTAACCAACTTGCATACACCCAAGTACGAAGAAGAGAAGAAATTAGCAGTATTTGTAAATTTTATGGCGTTTTTTTTTTTTCCTTCTTTTTTCAGGTCCTGTGGCTGAGGACATGTTTCATTGGCAAGCAACAATAATCGGTCCAAATGATAGCCCCTATTCTGGGGGTGTCTTCCTTGTGACTATCAATTTTCCACCCGATTATCCTTTCAAACCTCCAAAGGTATACAACAAGAAAAATTTCACTAAACTCTGTTCTTGCATAAGTTTGTCACCTTTCGGTGAAATGTTTTCTTGCAAGACTGTCTAGCAACATAAGACGTTTAAGTTAGAAACTATATAGTAAGATGTTTATATTGTTATATTGTGAATATGAAAGATTAATCATATTGACTGTTACTACTTAAATGTCTTATTTGGATTTACAATATGACAACATAAGTCCAACAACAAAAAATACCCAAGACCTTAGTCTTTCTAGCATCTGATTCAGTGAGAAACATCTGCAGGTTGCCTTCAAAACCAAAGTGTTCCATCCAAATATAAACAGTAACGGCAATATTTGCTTGGACATTCTCAAGGAGCAATGGAGTCCAGCACTCACCATATCGAAGGTAAAAACACATACGATTTGAGTTTTCTGTTTACTCATATCTAAGCTTACTCGGAACCTTATTTACTTGAAACAGGTTTATTTTGATTGGAATCTAATTACTAATAATTACTTGATTAATACAGGTTTTACTGTCCATATGTTCATTGCTGACGGATCCAAACCCTGATGACCCTCTTGTACCTGAGATTGCTCATATGTGCAAGTGTGACAAAGGCAAATATGAGTCAACGGCTCGGAGCTGGACCCAGAAGTACGCCATGGGTTAATTGAGACCCTAATCTTGTTTAAGCGATTTGCCTCCTCTTTTTACTCAATAATTATTGCTTGTCTTATAAATATTGAGGCCCCATTACTAGTAATTTGAGCTCCTTTGCTTGATACGAATAGGGTGGTGTTATCCACATACTCACTTTTACCTCTCACGGGCTCTTTTTAATTTTCAGCGTTGAATAAATAAATTGAAGAAAATCAATAAACAAGATTAATAAGGATGTGTGGGAACTAACAATGAATGTGTGATATGGCTGCCAACTTTTTGTATTCTGCGTCACATTCAATAAATTTGATTAATGAAATAATCAAGATAAATTCTATTAGCAACTTGTGTTTGAAAGTTATTGATGACACATGGATCTACATGTTTGTGTTTAGTCGTGAGTTACAGAAAACTAATTGTGTTGGGATGAAGAAGAGCATCCATAGAAGTTTCTCTCCGTAAGTGAGAGCCTTCCTCTCCGCGAATGAGAGTTTTTCTCCCAAAGCGCAGTTTCCAACTTTAGCCGCCGGCCTTATTTCCGTATAGGGTCGGTGGCAACCCCTTCTCCTTGTTTTCTCCTTTCTTAATTTCTCTTGGTTTTCTCCTGTTTTCCTCCCTGTTTTTCTTGCCTTTCCACCCCAATTTGCCATTGAGCTTTTCAGCCATCATATCTGATCTTATTTTCTCCATTCAACTCATCTACATATCCCTCATCCATCCACCCAACCATCTACATGTCCCTCATCCATACCTTCATTTGCATGTCTTTTTGTCTTCCATGGATTCCATTTCGTACCGATCGACAATCATTTTTAGCCGGGATATGTTGTGGCCCTTCAACGAGAAGGTGCATAGAGTTCCGGTGTTCACACAGACTCGGGTGGTCACGCCACCAATGGTGGATCCAGGATTTTAACATTGGGTGGTCCCAATATAAAAGCTTCAAAAAAAAATTAGACGAAAATAACATTGAACAAATAAACGGCAAACTACAACTTTTCATTCATAATCTTTGTGCAAACAAACAAGCTAGAAATACTAATTTGTCCACGAGTACTTTGAAAACGTGTTAATGATAATTTCATTGTCAACACAAGAAAAAACTTTTTATCAATTTAAACAACTAAGCTATCATTTAACCATTGATCTCCATTTTGTTGTGAAGTGGACTCTTAATGATATTCATGGCGGAAAGTGCTCTCTCTACTGAAGTAGTTGCAATCGGTAACACCAAATCCAATTCAATAAGTAAATACACATATTGAAATGCTCGATGCAACCCTTTTTCCATCATTTTATTAGCAAGATCACTAATGCTTTGCAATTGAGAAAAGTCACTTCTCGAACGCATAAAATGAATATAAATATCAAGTTGATCTTTAAGTGTCGATAGATCTTGCTTCGTAAAATCTTGAGGATACAATTGAGCAAGGCGAAGTAGCTTTTCTTTTTCAAAAGTTACAAAAGATTCATTTGGACTCAAACTAGCCAAACATATGAGCAATTCAGTACTTGTCTCATTGAAGCGATCATTTAACTCTGTAAATTGGGAATCAATGACAACAAAAAAGAGCTCAACTTTGTAACGATGACGATTGGTCTTTTTGTGGGCATTATGGCGCGACCTCCCTTGAGCTACATATGTCTCATCTATGTTAATAACCTCAATAATGTTGGACACAAATTACCGATATTTTGTCAACCAAAAGATCAAACCCCTCATCATTCCTCATGTAGAATAGTTGTTCTTTACATGTGTTGACTAAAGCCATCGCATTCACAATCTCTTGATCATTCTTTTGTAATGTTGTGATAAATCATTTGTGATTCTCAATATAGATTTCATCAAAAATAGAAGAAACACAAACTCAAAAGATTGTATATCTCTCAATAACCTATTTGTTTTGGCCACACTATCATTGGTGTCATCATCAACAATCATTTCAAGCACATTAACAACGGATGAAAACATAGAAATCAAACTAATCAAAGTACCATAATGTGAATTCCATCTTGTAGTGTGAAGTCTAGATTTATTGTTTGGCTTCCATTGTCAAATGTTGTAAATTGTACCACATATGCTCTAGTTAGTTTTAGGGTTAAAATGCTTTTTTTTGGGATCATGCTGTTGGAATTATCATTTCAAGAGCTTAAGTTCTCTCATCAAAGGTTCGTTCATACATATGCATTCCATGCCATTATTTCCAATTCATTCTGCTTAGTGGTTGTGTCTAGTCAAAATTTCTCGCTGCTTTCCAGTTTGTTGGTCACACACATTAAGACAGCCCATATAGGTCATCTGATAGCTTTTTCCCGAAAATGAATTTTCAACCTTAGATCTTTCCAGATTGCTATTGCATATGACACATGGTTTTTCTTGTCCCATTTCTTGTCTGAAACTCAGCCCTCTTTATAATGACCATGCCAGGGTTAATTTGGTTTTTTGGGGTTTAAAATTGGAAAAGTTTTCTAGAGCTATATTTTCATCTCCATCTCAGAGCTCCTAGGAGCATCAAGCATATTTTATAGGTAATGTTCTTCATTGAATATTTCTATACCTATCTTTGAATTTGCTTGCTTTTAATGGTATCAATAGAACATGAATGAACAAGATCATTTTGAAATGAAGGAGCTATTAGCTTGAGATTTCCTGGAGCGTTATCCAACACAATCACCTTTAATTTCTCATCATGATCTGCAACAAATTGCAGAGCTCCAAATAGCTACCTCTGTTGCTTGAAGTGTTACTTTCATCATGACCACAAAATGAAAGACCTTGTCGCAACAAAAACTTAGTGCAACGATTGACGCATTCAAGCAAGTGCGATAAGCCACATGAGCTTCTTCTAACTGTTTGATCAAGAATGTTTCAATATGTATTTTAATTCATTAGATTACCAGTGGTTCAACAACTTTATTGTGAAAACTACCAGTCAGTCATACATGTTTTTCAAAACATGTTGCGTGCTTCCAATTTTGAAAGCCTACCTCATTAAAGACGTCATTGCCTGATTGTTTAAAGTTGACTTTGAACATATATCAACAAAAGCAAAATGCGGCATCTTTAAATATACTATATTCCAACCAATGAAATTCCTTTAACCAATTATCAACAAACCATCACTTTTTATTCAAATGCAAAGTGAATGAAAAATCATGATCTTTAGCTCTAAAGGCTTCATCAGTATATATGCTCTTCGAACCTCATCTCGAATATTTGAAGGATAATCCCTTCATTGGAATTCTCCAGGAGATCTCTCAAGAATCAACTTTTAACTTATTTTGTTGTGGAGTGGAATTATGTGCAATTGGATTGGAACTACTTGGAATTGGAAGGGAATTATCCGGAATAGGATTGGAACTATCCAAATTTGAAGATGAACTATTTGGAATAGGATTGTCCGAACTAATCGATGATGATTTTCGCTTGTAAGATCTTTCCATACTTCTAATTTCTACACATATCAATTAATAAAAAAAAAAGGTCTATTTCAATTGATGAAACTAAACAAATATGTATGAACTAACACTGTAACACAATCTTCGACAAAAAAAAAAACACTGTAACACAATCCAAGTAAAATCATAAAATCCTAACGAATCAACAATAAATATGTATGAACTAACACTAAAATAGATGTGAAAAAATCCTAAAAAATTAACAACAAATTAAAAATAAATAAGGCTGAACTTAGTTTAAAACCCGTTACTGTTCTAGTTAGAGAATCCCAATTTTGGTTGTACTTTTGTTTAATTGAGGATGTGCTTTTGAATGGTTTAATTAGTGTTTGGTTGTTCGGCTTTTTATCACTTTTCAAAGACCATTATCAACCCTTATATGTATTCACTGTTCAGTTTTTTTTTATTTTTTTATTTTATTTTTTATTTTTATTTATTTATAAAATTAGTGTGCTTTAAAAAAAAGGCAAAACTAAAAATTCTAACAAATTAACAATAAATATGTATTGACAATAAATAATGTATGAACTCACACTAAAAATAACTATGAACTAACACTAAATTAGAAAACTTACATAAATTCTTAAGTTGTTGTTGGTGGCCTTCGTGGCT
>JAOTRO020092346.1:0-14024 GCA_028566515.2 Pyracantha coccinea | reverse complement strand
TTTCATTACATTTATTGATGATTTCTCAAGAAAAGTTTGGGTCTACTTCCTCAAAGAAAAATCTGAAGCATTTCAAGCCTTTAAAGATTTAAAGGTTGAAGTTGAAAAGTTTGTTAGCCTTCCAATCAAAAGTTTGATGACAGATCGTGATGGAGAGTATCTCTCCAATGAGTTTCAAAAATATTGTAGATATCATGGAATAAAGCACCAGTTGACTGCCCGATATACACTGCAACCAAAAGGCGTGAGTGAAAAAAAACCGGACAATCATGGAGATGGTGAGATGCATGCTCAAGAATAAAAGATTGCAACAAGAATTTTGGGCAGAAGCTGTTTCTTGTGCTGCATATTTAATCAACAGATCACCAAAAAGGAGTTTGAAGGATTACACACCTCATTAAGCATGGTATGGAGTGAAGCCGAGAGTGCAACATTTGAAGATTTTGGGCTGTGTTGCCCATTCCCATGTTCCAAAGGAGTTGAGAAACAAGCTCGACCATAAGGCAAAAAAGTGCATTTTCATTGGATATAGTGAAAGGAGCAAGCTGTACAATTTGAAGACCAAAAAGTTCTTGATCAACCGTGATGTCCACTTTGATGAAAAAGCTTTCTTTGAAGAAGAAAATGGTCCACCAAAATTGCCTATTATGCAAGAAGAAGATGATACTTATCAATCAGAAATTGCTCCTCAATCTCCAAGAGCTACATCAAGTGATGATGACTCTCCTCAATCTCCGAGATCTTTATGACTCCTCAGAGCAAGTAGATTTGGAGGATAATACTATATTCTTTGCCTTCTTTGCTGGAATGGATCCAATTTCATTTAATGAAGCATGTGAAAAGGAAAAATGGAAGCAAGCCATGGATGAAGAAATAAAGGCTATTGAGAAGAATGAGACTTGAGAGCTCACAAATCTGCCAGCACACAAGAATCCTATTGTTGTTAAATGGGTATATAAGACAAAGAAAAATACAGATGGGTCCATTAACAAGTACAAGACAAGACTCGTTGCAAAGGGTTATAAGCAAAAAGAAGGTGAAGACTATACTGAAGTTTTTGCTCCTGTTTCCAGACTTGACACTATTCGACTAATCATCTCTCCTGCTGCACAAAACAATTGGGAAAATTTTCAAATGGATGTAAAGTATGCGTTCTTGAATGGTGTCCTTCAAGAAGAAGTTTATTTGGAGCAGCCACCTAGATATGTGAAGAAAGGAGAAGAAAATAAAGTTTACAAGCTTAAGAAGGTGTTATATGGGCTCAAGCAATAACCACGTGCATGGTACAGTCGTATTAATTCATAATTCGAGAAGCATGGTTTTCAGAAGTGCTCGTATGAACATACCCTATATGTCAAAAGCACCTCACAAGGAAGTTTCATGGTCGTAAGTCTTTATGTGGATGATCTTATCTTTACTAGAAATGATTTGGAGTTATTGAATGGTTTTAAGCTCTCTATGATGAAAGAATTTGAGATGATAGATTTGGGCAAGCTACATCACTTTCTTGGTATTGAAGTTTCTCAATCTAAGAAAGGCATTTTCATTTCTCAAGAGAATTATGCAAAAGAAGTTTTGAAGAAATTTGGGATGGAGAATGCAAACCCAGTTGTGAGACCATGCATTACAGGCCTAAAGCTAAGCAAAGATGGTGAAGGAGACTTATCGACTCACCAAGTTTTGCAATTTGGTGGGTACTTTGATGTACTTAACGGCCACAAGACCAGACATTATGTATGCAGTAAGTCTGGTGAGCAGGTTTATGGAAAAGCCACATTCAAATCATTGGGAAGCTGCAAAAAGAATTATGCGGTACATCAAAGGAACCATCGATTATGACATTTTTTATGAAGCAAATGTTCCAGTGAAACTTATTGGCTATATGGACAGTGATTTAGCTGGAAATATTGATGATTGCAACTTTGGGTTATGTCTTTAGTCTGGGAAATGGTGTGATTTCATGGAGTTTGAGGAAGCAACTAATTGTTGCCCTTTCTACAGTGGAAGCAGAGTACATAGCTGCCTCTCTTGCAGGATGTCACATAGTCTGGCTACTTGGCATTTTGGAGAGTCTGATGCATAAATAAAAGGGTCCAACCACTTTGTTTGTGACAATAGGCTCAACAATTTCAGTCTCTAAAGATCCTGTTCTACATTTGAGAACAAAGCACATCTGCATCCGCTTTCATTTCCTAAGCGAGCTTGTTAGTGAGGGAGTTATACAACTAGGCCTCGTTCGGCATGCCGTATTAGACATCGGATATGACTATTTAATACGAAGCATGTGTTTGGTGCTACTACGTATTAAATAGCCACTGATTAATTTATCAGGGCCCTCCCATTTATACGGCTCACACTGTATAACTTGTCCGCTCAAAATCCTCTGTATTATTTAGTCGGGTTCTCAAAATCGCTAAAACAGAATTTCATTGTTTTTTCCCTTTCTCTCGTGATCTACTTCTGTGGCCATCTTCTTCTTCAACTGAAAGTATTCCTTCATCTTCTACTTCTTTCTCTTTCCGTTTTTCTTTAGTTTTTCCTTTCTCCATTTAACAAAGGTTATTATGTGAAAAGTTACTAAAATTATATTGGTTTGAAGCACCTTTCTTTTTTCTTTTTTCTTTTTCATCGATCATCAAGTTTCAAAAATAGTATCAGTTTGAAGTGTTCCTATTCTATACAGTGGTAGTATAAATAATACGATTATTAGTTTGATTTGCACCAAACGCCTGACTAATTTAGTCAGTACTATCTGGTGACTATTTATCCTATCCGATTGAAATAGTCAGTACAGTCCGAGCTGCCAAACGAGGCCCTAAAGTATTGCAAAACAAATGAACAGATGGCAGACGTGTTCACAAAATCACTTGGTGGACAAGTGTTCAAGTGAGATGTTGCAAGACTAGGAATCAAAAGCAAATTTGGGTTAAGGGAGGCAATGTTGGAAGATTAAACCAAATTTAAGTTACAAAGAAAGAGTCATAAATCAAGAAGATAGAAGTTCTAGAGTTGCGATGTTTGGAATTTCAGGAAGATAGAAGTTCTAGAGTTGTGATGTTTGGAATTTCTAGAGTTAATCATGATTTCTCTAGATGTTTCAATTATTAAGAAGCTTATAATTAACTAAATAAATGATGATGAATTGTAGTGGCTATAAAAGTCATGTAGTGTTATGAGTTTGATGTGTGAAAAAGAAATCAGAAATGAGAAGAGTCTTTTCAAGTTTTAAAAACCTCTCCCCTCTCCTTCGTTTCTCTATCGCTCTTCCTCCTGCATATACAAGCCCGGGGTTTACAGCTCGTACTGGATTGATATATCCGGATCCATAAGCAAATTCACCAGTATAATCGGGTTCCGATACGGCACTAATATGTCCAGATGCAAATTCACCACTAGAGTTGTAGGTGTTATTCATGGGCCAAGCTACAAGAGAAAAAGAAGCGAAAAAAAAAGTAGTAAATAAAAGAATCGAATCTTAGAATATCCAAACTATATAACATACAATTTCAGTAGCTATTATTAAGACAATATCAGTAGTCATCAGAGATGACTTGACAGCTTCAGGAGACCAGTTTGGATGGAATGATTTTACGTATGCAGCTGCTGCAGCAGCGTGGGGGCATGACATAGAGGTCCCAAACAACATATTGTATTTTACAGGCCTCTTGTCTTCAGAACTTGGTGTGGGAGAAGAAAGAGCAGAATATGCAGCGACAATTTCTACCCCTCCGGGGCAGTTATATCAGGCTGAAATACATTGGGAATGCAGAATGCAATTGTTATTACTGTATGTACAAAATAAGACAGATAGCAGAAAGTGGGACTAAACAAGTACCTTAATAATATTGTTCAAAATATCATTAGGTCGGAGAAGTAAGCAAAAGTAGGTGCAGCGGGATCTTTTACGAATTCACTTTTGAATATATATGCTTGAGGATCTCTATAAAACAAGAGGAACAAGAGAGTTAAGACATGATCATGGGACAATTCCCTTATGAGTACCCAAAAGAATTTGCATCTAGTGGAACTCGTGTAGGACCTCACCACTTCATGATCTTCCTTCATCAATATTGTTGGCGGTAATATGGGAGCTCGAAAAAGATCATTATATTTTCCATAGGAATTAAGTAAAACTGAACCAAGTGCACCTGCTCTGCGTGCCTCAATATCTCCGGTTTCGTCATCGCATACCACTATTTTTCCCTTAACAGAATCATTGTCCAGGCAACCTTGTTGACAATCCCTGAAATGCAGAAATAAATCAGTACTTCATAGGTTATAGTAATATTTTTATTGAGCAAAAAGAAAAGGGGAAAAGAATTCACCCAGAGCAATTCTTCATTGAAGGATCCTTTCCATATATCAGAGGGATACTTGCAGAATTTAATGTGAACGTGTTAACACAGTTTCCCTGTTTGTGTAAAGACCATTGAAAATTATGTTACAAGTAAACTGGAATCTTTGATTTTTTTTCCCCACCGTTCCTCAGTTGGTTGCCAGTTTTTCAGCACCCTGCAGACTTTGAGAGGAACAATATAGGATCGTCGCTTTCGACGAGGAGTTCTGATTCGAATGTGCTTATTTGTGTGATTCTTTTTGGTACCAAATCATCCTGAAATGAATTGGTTCTGCAGAAAGAACTCAACTTGATTAACCTTGGCTTTTGAAATTTGTTCATTTATAATTATTTGTTGTTGCATTTAGTATCTGTTTTAGTGGAGTAAACCATACTGACAATACACTATTCTAAACTACTATAATTACGGACAATGGGCTTCAGGATGATCCTCTTGGAGACTTAATCGCACCCCAATCAGACACAGGTGAACAAGTAGAGTATACTAGTTCCAACTCGAGTACAGGCACGTGAAAACACTGTCCTGCCCAATTGTTCGTTTTCACTGTCTTACCAATTGGCCTAAACGAGGTTGTCAAATGCGTTTAGACTTTTACCAGACTTGGACCGTATCTGCCCCAGAACACCCTCCTTATTCACAATTAGACACGTGGGGATTTTGTGATTAGCTCTCAAAGAGTGAGAGAATTGCGTGGACGTATGATTTTGGCACCAGTAAAAGCTCTCAGACTTTGTCCAAGTCCTCCAGTCTGTTAAAACCGTTATTTCAACCACATTCATAACCACCACCACCTCCACTCTTCCAACAAATTCAAGAAACCTTCCACTCTCTCTCTCCCTCTCAAATTTCCAGCCATGTTGATTCTACTCCTCCTAGCCTTCTTGGCAGCAATCACTCCCACCACTGAAGCCGTCTGCTCAGAGGCCATGCTCACTTCGCTCTCGTCTTCCGGCTTCACACTCTTCGCCCACGCTCTCCATTCCCAAAACCTCACCGCCACTGCCGCCGCCAGAGTCGCTTTGTGCCACCTGACGACGCCTTCTTCGGCCAGGTCCTCAGCCCCACCACGCTCCGCGCTCACGTCTACACCTCCGGGACCCTGGATTACAAAGCCCTCCTCAAGCTCCCGCTCAACACCACCCTGACTGCTCACAACACACAGCTTGCTTTCGGTACCGATGGCAGAAGGGTGTCGTTCAACGACGTTCTAGTCACTGCCCCGAATCTCCAAGTTGACAATTCTTGCGTTGTTCATGGCGTTGAAGGGCCGCTGGTGCCAATTCCGCCATCGACAGATGATGTTCCGAGGCCAAGAACCAAGAATGTGGCATCTCCAGCATTGCCAAAGCACCGAGGCCGGCTATTTGCGCAGATTGTCCGGTTCATTCGCCGTGCGCACCGCCCCATTTTTGTTGATGGGGATAAAAACACCACCTGCCTCCCTTGAGAGCTTGTGAAGTCTTGGCCATGTTTCTTTGTCATAATTTCGATCTCGGTTGTCAATCCTTGTGATTTAGGATTCAGAAAATTAGAATGTAACTCAATTTCATGTTACAGATTCCATCTCTGGTGGAATTTAGATGTCTTGTGTAACTGAAAACCACAAATGATCTTCATTTCGGATTTCTGCCATTCCGATTTCTTTCTTTTCTTCCTTTGATGGATTCAACAGGAATTTTTGTTGTATGGAAATTTGTAAAGATCCTTTGCCAAGTTGCCAACCACCTTGAAAGCAAATGGGACCGTTTGGACCCTGAGAAAATTCTCTCTTAGCAAGTGGAAGCTGTGAACTTTTTTTCGTCGGCGCAGAAGAAATTGGATAAAGATGCTCTGCCGGCCAATGCCTGAGGCCATCTTTTCTGCTTCTTTTCACATGAAAAGAAGAGATTCGATTCCAAGAAGTTATGGTCATTAGTCCATAGAATTCGAAGAGCAAAACGGAATCTCCATCAAAATTATGCTTGTATTCCCTTTGCTTTTCTTTTGTCAAAAGATTACCTTTCCTACATGGTATAATATGCTCTAGCCTTTCCTGTATCGTCACAACTCTAGAATGCTTAAAGTTCAAGCTTCGTTGGAGCTTTGAATTTGAGTGGGGGTCGAGCTAATGGACAACCACTTCCGGCCATATGATACCACTTACGTTGTTGCCAGCAACGGCGAAAATCTGTCATCAGATGCAACATGGTATCCCTGCCCTTTCGTCAACCCTGTTTCTGCACAGGAGGAATATTTCCCAAGCAGTCCCTGGAATGGGAATGAGCTTGCTGAGGCAGCTTATGAGGACGAAGAGCTGTCATATTACGGCTGTGGAAACTGGCTAAGAGAATATCAACTCTTGTTTGGTGACTGTTGGGGACATGGCTACAGCATTGCCAACGGAAATCGCAGCAATGAAGATGGAGCCGAGCTGAAGGAGATCGAAGACTCCAGGCAAAGCGAACAACACCATGAAAGTCCACAGGAGCATGAAGAGTTCACACAAGGTCATTCTGCTTCTGATCTTTCTAATCCTTGGTATGATCTTTGGTTTGCATGTGGAGGGAAAACAGAGTCTCAGGACTACACTGGGCAAGAAACTACTATGGTTAGATATGCGTACGACGTGCCGGAGACCGGAGTTTGTGAGAGTCTTTTCGGCTACTGGCCTTGCTTGTACCGATAAGATCGAAAGACATGTAGTGAACAATGATTTGCAACATTATTATGAGCTTTGAGATCATGGAACTTTTGTACGTCTCATTTGTGCATCTGACCAACACAAGCATATAACTCGTAATTTCGACTAAAGTAAAGCGCTGCACAGTATATTTATAACTTTAACTTTGTTCTCCTTTTCTTTTTACAACAACAAAATTTATGTAAGATAAACCTGTTTATAATCAGATTATATGGTCAAGCCCCATTTCATCTTCAATATCATCCCCGTCTTCAAACAGTTTTAGGAACCGAGCCTGATCTTGCTCTCTCTTCTTCTTTTGCCAGTACTTGTATGCAGCAAAGCCAACGAGAATACACACTGCTAAAACGGCTACAATGATTAAAAGTACTAGAACAACATGCATTCCCCTCTCCTTTTCTTCTTTGCCAGGCGCAGTAATGGAACTGGAAGCTGCAAACACATAGTAAAAAGAATTCAAATTACAAGTTGAACACTAAGTACAAAGCGGCTTGAATTCAAATACAAATGCATGCACGCCAAAAAGATTCCAAACGAAAACTTTGTACATGTTATAAATTCATCGAACTACTAGCCCAGTTGTGAAAATTCCAACATTACCAAATGTGTTCAACTACAATTATCAACCGAGAGTTGCTAGCCATACATTGAACTGGTCTCGTTGTGGCCAGAAATGGTATGAATTTAAATCGAACCAGTTTAAGCTCAAAAGCCCTTGTCATCCAAAACCACGAAACTAGGCATGAAGCAAATGGGCTAAAAAGAGTTCATTGCATAGACTTTCACTAACCAGGTGTATCAGGTACACACTTTGGGCACCAAAACGTAACGTTGAATTCCTTGTTCTTGAACCGCACATATTTCCCATCAGAAGCATTGAAGTCAGAAGGACACAACTCCCACTCATCGAATTTGTCATCTGGTTTAAGGGTATCCGCCTCATACAATCCACATCGCTTGCACTTCTTACCCGAAAACTCTGTCATAGGCTGAAAGCACGAAAACCAATTGTAATCCCATTAGACACCTAGCCAAATTTAGCTCAACAACAGCTACTCATCTAAGAAAAAAGCTTCCGCATACAAACATCCAAATATTCTCTTGAAAGATATCGTCCATGTTATATTGTCAGACTGTCAACCAGCCATTTATTTTACATATTCAATGATCACAGAGCAAATGGAATTACTGAAATGAAATCGAAATTGCGAAAATCTTTCTCACCTGCCAAGACTCTTGGCCGTTGAAATTATACCTGACGTTCTTCTCCTTCACGTCTGGAAAATTCGTCCTGTTCTCCCCTTTGCATTCGAAATACACCTTCGGTTTCACCGCCTTTATCAATTCATGCGTGTTGTATATCACGATCGAATCCAGCGTCACGATCGCCGATAATATAAATCCTGCATACGCTAAAGCAAATCAATTTCACACGAAACGGCGTCGCATTCGAATCCTTGAAAAATTACCTGGATAGCAGCTGAGGAAAACGCAGAAGGTGAACAAATTGACCGAAATCCTAGAGCCCCGCAGCTCCCTAATCGACATGGCGAGTTTAATCTCGATTTAAATTTTTTTTTTGTTCGAAATCGAACGAAATGATGGTCGGACAGAGAAACGGCCGGGAGTGCGCGCGACGCAGCTCCTCTCTCCTTTCCTCCTGAGACCACCGCCGCGAGGGGCAAATTCGTCAAATTAAAAGTGCTGTGGTGGTGGTGGTGGTGGTTGTGGCGGTGGTTTACCGGTGAGTTTGGTCGAATTTTTTGCTTTCTTGAGCTCGAAGTTGAAGAGGGAAGAGAGAGAAACGAAAACCGGTATTTGACCGTGACCATTTCGCGCTTCGCGCTATCGATGCCGTTTCGGAAATTACACGGCGTTTAATTCTGGTAGGCTTGGTGCGTGGTGCGCAGTGCGCACAACACTTCTCGGATCATGCCACGTTGTGCGGGTTTTTGCCCGACTGTAGTTCGCCCACGGTTTATGACAGGACCCGGATTTGGACTTCGTATTCTCGAGTGCAAAAATGGATGGGTAGGCCATATACCACGTACCATGACCCAGATATCAGCATGTTGTGGTATCTCTTCTCCAGGCAGCGACTAGCAAGAAAATGGCTGACTCTCCCTCCCTCTAGAATCACTCTCTATATTTCTCACCAGTTCTCCGTTCTTCAAAGAGATGTTCCCAAGCCTAGAAACTTAACATGTAAGTTCAGGTTCGATATCGTTGTATTAAAAAAGAAAAACTCAAACAATTTACAAAATTCGGACTAATGTGAAATAAAAATGCTACTCCTATTATATTTTATGTATTATATTTGTACGATATTTCTAATAGAAATGAGACTTACATGTTTTGGTAAGTCCTGAAGTAATACAAATGTGGTATGAAAAATATGGTAAGAATAATACTGCTTAATGTAAAATACCAATTTCTTTCAAGTGTTTGACGTTGAAGGACAAGCGGACTAGCATTTGCATGGAAAACAAAAATTTGACAATTTGACCTGAAGATTCCCAAATACTGCGGCTCTCCACCAGCAGCCTCCTTAAAATAGCATAAGTATTTGGAGGCTGAGAGCAAGCAAGAATGGGGCAGAGGATGGTGGTAAAGTTGATTGAGTCCTCTCATGGTCGCTCTCTCTTGCCGCTGCTCTCCAAGGCTGAGAGCTAACAAACCAAAACCGAACCGAATCAAACCAAACCAAACCCTAGATCATCATGTCGCCCCTATCAAAGATATAAACTACCTAGATTCTAACCACCATCTTCAGAACCTCCACACACAACCTCCCAATGCCGCTAGGTCAAACATTCTCTACCGCAATACTCACCACCTCTCTCTTGATTCTCGCGGTCTCAGCCAACTTGAGAAATCACATTCTTCATGTCAATCATGTTGACGCGACAAACGCCGATGCCAATCCCAATGATGAATCACACGATGTAGCTCATGCCGCCGACCAGATTGGCAAGGTTGGCGGCATTGCCAACGCCACCAATAGCCTTGTCAATAACCTCGCCAGCGCGTTGAAACCAAACAAGGATAACTTCACCGAGTACACTCGGCCGGCGCTGATCCAAGAGTTCATCATGGCCCATAACGAGATCCGAAGGGAGGAGAACATGAAGCCGTTGGTGTGGAACGACACGATGGCCCAGTTGGCGGAGGACTGGGCCAAGAAGCAGGATCACGACTGCGGAATGCGACACTCGTCGTATCAAGGTATGGGGGAGAACTTGTTCTGGGGTTACAAAGCGCATTGGCTGCCGAGGGAGGCAGTGTATGATTGGGCACATGAGAAGCAGTACTACAACAAAGGAAACCGCGAGTGCGAGCCAGACAAAGCATGCGACCACTACACGCAGATTATATGGAAAGACACTGAACAAGTAGGATGCCCGATACAAATGCTCCAGTGGAAGTTTGCTCGTTGTTTGTGAATATTACCCACCCGGAAATTGGGTTGGTATGGACCCCTATAACCCAATCCCCTTATCTCAGTTAGCTAATTATAACCTGTCAACAACGTTGCCACCATCACCACCATCTTCAGATTCACATACTTCTCCACCCTCGTCGCCACCACTATCATCGCCACCACCATTGCCTCCTCGTTTTGGTGAGGTTTCGGCTTCAAGTAGCACCACTTTTCTGAAACGAAAGGTAATTTTAATTACATGGTTTTAAGTTTAAGCATGCTAACATCGTTAAAAGGAGAATGAGAATCTAACTTCAATAGTAAGGAAATGATTTTATTTAAATTGTCCGAAAAGATAAGAATCTAAGATACAAGAATTATAATTCTTATAACTTGTTGCTATTTTACTCTCTAGGGTAATAAAGGTGCGGGTCATCATGTTCCTCGTGGACAAAATGGACAAAGTCAAGGTCATTACGTGCCACCTCAGGGTAATCACGGGCAGGGTCAAGGGCATCATCATGGTGGTCACCATCGTCAACCTCAATCACAATCCTCACAAGGTCATCACGGGACACGTCATGGTCATCGGCGGATGCGTCATCACGGCCAAGGTCAAGGGACTCGTCGTCGTGGTCACCGTCGTCAACCTCAACCTCAAACGCAATCCCCACAAGGTCATCACGTGCCACGTCAAAGTAATCAAGACCCAACTAATCACGGGCAAGGTCAAGTGCCTCGTCGTGGTGGTCACCACCATCAACCTCAACCGCAATCCCCACCACTAGTCGAAAAATCCGACCCGATACAACACTAGAGTTAGCCAAAACACACGACCACCACCACCTCCATTCTGATCGTCTCACGCTTCACGTTCTAGATGTTGTAGTGGCATACCTTTTCATACGAGCAGCTGAGACGTTAATTTTATGGAGCGATTTTGGCACTCCTCTTTGGTCACTTGGACCCAATGCTGAACATTTTGCAATTGTATCTGAACTCGTAGGAGAAGTAGAGTGCAGTAGGCTAAAGGAAGAGTGTTGAAATCACCTCTCCTACTTTATAATTACATCAATGTTGTTATTCTTTTTTTCAATCATGCTTATTATCAGAACAACACCAACTTATGTACAGGTAAAGGATGAAAAAGTTTCCAATGTGTTTTTGGGAATTACAATATTTTTCATGTGTTTGTAGCCCAAATAATTAAATAGCATGATGCATATATATTTGCCACTCGTTTGTGTCACATGATGGGGTTGACATGGAGAACTCTCAAATTTCAAGATATATTGGAAGTGGAAATGAATGGTTTTCATTTGGAGGGGATTAGAAGACGATTAGCTATGAAGGATATTCATCCTTTTTAATCCTCCAATTTTGTGGAGGATCAGAGTGAATAAGTTTTTTTCATGAGTAATTCATCTTTTATCTTCTAGGTAATCATAATTTTATAATTACCTCTTCAATTTTAATTTATTTATTTTATTCATTTCAATCCAATCATGTATGTGTACCAAACGAGTCCTAAGAGAAAAGCAAAGTGACCGATTGATACACATTGTACAATCTAACACTTCAAAATCTCTATTCTGAATAGAAAACCTTGGTCTCTAACTGATAAGCTTTGGTAAAGAAAGCAGGCCAACACAGATATGTTGAAAAAATGCTGCTAACTGTAGATGCACCGATCAGAAAGTTCATCACAACAATCTGCAGATGAATGGCCTCCAGAGGAGAAGCTCCTCCCATTATGAGACCAGTCATTGCGCCAGGAAGAGAGATGAGGCCGACTGTTTTCGCATTGTCCAGAACTGGAGACAGAGAAATCACCAAAGCTCTCTTCACCTGCTGCATTGTTGCTTGGCGCGGTGTTGCACCGAGAGCCAACGCTGTCTCTACCTGCATAATCAAATATTGGTAATCCGTATGAGGTTTTTGACATTGTTCTCAATCTTCAAAATCCCAACTGGAAAATGACACAAATTAACTAAATTATGATCGTACTGAACTAAATGTGACATTCATGATCCATTTGCAATTACCAAATCATGAATATTGAACAATATAACAATGCAAGACTATATCTTGAACACAAGTTGTGGACCCCAGTGTCCGTTTGTGAATTTTTTTTGTAGGTAGCACTTATGTTTGTCAGAAAAATACTTGGAAGTACTTTCTGAAAATCACTTTTAGTTATTTCTGTCAAAAAAAAAAAAGTCACAAGAGCCTTTGGATATATATGAAATCGCTATTGGAAACAGGCAGTTAGCCTTCCTGTGGAAAACTTATACGTAAAAGAACAGAGGGATTTGGTACCGATATGGTTTTCTTCGGGTAAGAAATTAACCTACCAGGTTCATTTGACTTCGAATATCATCTCGAAGTCTTTTCATCGTAACCCCAGTTACCGTCATTGAATTTCCGACCATCATTCCCGCAACAGGGATAATATATCTTGGAGTGAAGGGGAACACGCTCAGCAGCACAAGTAGCAACATTGTGACTGAAGTTCCAGCCAATATAGAAGCCCCAGCAACATACTTCCCTCTAGGAACATGCTTAGCCCTTTGCCCTGCTGTATAACCAGCAACAGTCACCTGCAGGCCAACAATCACAAAGATCCTCAAATAATGTTGGAACTTTTACTATTGAAGCAGTAAGAATAAGAAGAGATACGAAACAAATAGAACCGGTTATAACCTTTTAATTACAAACTGAATTGGAGAGACACAAAACAAACAATACAAGGACACTAAACCGTGTTATATACGGTTTATGGTCTGATTAGTGTTTGATATCTTTTTTAGGAATGCATGGTCATTCACACTTTATCAGAGGATGGAAAACGCATACCTTTATTCTCTATCCACGACATCAAATTCAAAAATAAGCAATAAATTCTTGGTTAGTAGGTGACTAAGATAACGAAACTCTTAAGTAAAATCAGAGGTCTCTACTTCTAAAAAATCAAAAAAATTAAACCAACCCATCAGCACGTTTCAAAAGCTTCATCCAAGAAAAGGTAATGACCAAACAGTTCAATTTTTTCTCGGAAACCAAACACATGGCAAGAAAGTTAGCACAATAGAGAGAATCACAAACCATGAAAAGGTAAGCCAAAACGATCCAAACGGCATTGTCCCGAGTGAAGATGAACTGAAGAACAAACCCGATAATCGAGAGCTGAATGAAGGCCCTAGCAATGGAGTAAATCATTTCTCTACCCAATCCCAGTTTCTGAATGTACGACAAGGCCACCGCCATGAGCACCACCACCGTCGCCGCCAGCGGTTTCACCATGCCCTTGAGAAAGTCCACCGTCCATGACAAGTCCATGTTGGCCAGAAACTCTGGTAAGGGAAGAAGAACTTGGGCAGCAAATAGGCCTTGTATGAAATTGGACGGTGCAATGTCTGTGTGGTTTTGTGCGGTGGTGGAGAGGAGCGATGTCATTGTTGTAAATTCAAATAAAAACAGGTGGTAAATCCAATAGTATTGTCCAAATCCATATCTAGTTTGATGATGTAATTGCTTACAATTGCAAAGTTAGGCAAAGTAAGGT
>JAOTRO020092161.1:0-14028 GCA_028566515.2 Pyracantha coccinea | reverse complement strand
GAGCACTAACACCGGGGTGCATGTAAATGAGCGTTCAATGCATCTCAATATCTCAATATCAAATGTAAAGCTATACCAGGCTTACCTGCCTTACCTGAGCGGCCATTGCGTCAATACTATGATTACCAATCATTATATGCAGCATGAATGATGCATATGATTTCATAAACGTAAAGCATGGCATTTCATTTCGTAAATCGCTTTAAAACTGATTTCTGGGCAAATCATGCATTATATATAGGTATATACGAAAAATAACTGCCCACTCACTGGTATGTAGCCGGGTCGTAACCCCTATGTCTAGCCTGGCCACGGTCGTCCTCTGGATAGGCCTCGCCTATATGAGAAATAACTGAAATAACGTTAATTAACGTGTATATACCAACTGAGGTAATAACTTCTCATACATTGCTCAATTAGGGTGTTTGAATTTACCAAAGTGATCTACACAACCTTAGAAACATCCCCATATTTTTAAAATAATTTTTGGAGCCCTCACGCGCAGGCCAAGGCACGGGTCCACGCGTCCCTCCTTTTTCCCCGGCCAACCTTCACCGTCCCCAGTCACCGGAAAAATCCCGAGTTTTTCAAATCGCTTGTTCTCTCTCGTTTTTAACCCAAATCTTATGAAACAAAAGCCAAAATGAACCTTACAACTTCTAGAACCACGATACATGGGTTTCAAGGCTTGAAATTCATCAAATCACGTCGAAACTTACCTCGATAATCCGGCCAAAATGTAACTCTTCGATCTCGGCCTCCTGACGTCCAAACTTCACAAACGAACCACTCCTAGACTCCTTAGGACCTCCACAAGCTTGCTACGAACCCAGAATTTCCTAAAAATCAACCATAAAGATTTGCATGAACAGTGCCAAATTCGGGTCTTCGAAAACCGACGTGAAAACGAAGCCTTCTTACCTGGAAACTGGTATGGTTGTGATCGTGGAATCCTCACAATCACAATGGTATGATTTTCTCCTTCGATCTGTCGAATTTTAGGGTCCCTTGAGCTTGTCCGTACGGTTTAGAGGAGAGAGAGAGAGAGAGAAACCGTCTGAGGGAGAGAGGGAGAGTGCACGGGGGAGAGTGAGAGAGAGTGAGGTGTAAGTGTGTGGTCCTCACACAACCAAATCACCCTAAAAAGCAACCATGGTCATCCAAAAAGTTCACTTACACAACTAGGATTAATAAATTAAAACCCTAGTGTTTCTTAATTTCCAAAACTCAATAATCGAACCAATACTCAGGGGCAATTTTCATACCACAAACACATGTGTGTTTATTAGAAAATAGTACAATTATGGTATAAAAAATATGGTAAAAACACCATTAAACAATAACATTTTTAACATTTGGTGTGGAGGTTTAGTTCCACATATACATAAAAACCATTTAAAAAGTGTGGTATGAAAATTGAAGTATGATTCTCTTCTCTCCTATTATCATTCTCTTTTTTCCTATTACCATTATCTTCTCTTCCCTCCTCTCACACTTTCCTTTTTGTCATTTTCTCTATATAAAAAATTCAAACAAGATGTTGATCTGACTAAATCATAATCGTTTAAATATAATTGGAGGGAAGGGAGAGATTAGGAGGGGATCGAGAGAATCCTACTCTATGAAATGTAGTGAGTGTAGCATTACTCTATTGTGTTTGTTACATTTTTTTTTTTTGAGCGAATGATATTATCTACACTAAAGAAGTGAGTTAAATCTTACAATAAATTAACCATAATAATGTGGTTTAAATTCGCAATTAGCATTGTTTTGGTTACATTTGAAAGTGAAGGAAAGTCATAAATTAAGCTCGACATAAAAACAAGTCATAAATTAAGCACTAATCTCATGAACAGGGTTAGATGTGAGAGGCTTTATTGGAAAATGACCTGACTTGACTAGGTTAGGTAGTATTACCAACTGAAATGTCTATTTTCAAATGAATGCAAATAAAGTCCCCTGCTTCCGGACATAACCTGATGACTTCCACACTTACGCTGTCCAGGTAACAATAATCACGTTCTTTCACTTAGTTTTGTATTCAAATTTTGGTTTCCTAGATGCCTTAAGTACTGTTGAGTTGCTGTTTAGTACTACGGTTTAGTGATATCATCTTTACCTGTAAGTGAAAGGTTTTAGGTTCGATTTTCGCCAAAGGCGAATTTGCACCACATTATTGCTAGCTCATTGTGAGGCTAAGCCCATCCCTCCCCCCTAATGTAGATAATATCGTTTGTTAAAAAAAATGAAGTGAATTTTTGAAAAGCAATTTAAGTGTTCTTTGTAAGAAGCACCTAGTTTATGTTTTTAGCAGGAAACACTATAAGTGTTTTTGAAATTTAAAAATATTTTCTCTAAAAACACTTTTAGTTATTTTGAAAATACTTCTAAACGAGTCATAATGCTTTACAATTGCAAATTCAACCGTTAACTAGGTTTTCAACCACTCTTTCCATACTTACTCTAAGAGCAACAAATGATGGGGAAAAAAAAAACTGAAATCATGATAAACAAAAAAAAAAAATTTCTCAAATATTATGAATGAATTTTAACTCCAGAAAAATTAAGATAACAAAGTATTAATATATATGAATGTTAGAACAGAATTTGACTTCAAATATTTCAGTATCGACAATATTACTGAATAAAAAAAAACAATATTTAACTCCATCCAATTTCAACTGCAATTCCATAAAAAATCCCAATAATACCACAACCAGAGATGGGGCAAAGTATCCAGATTCCAGAGTAACCACTCTCACACCACACACGCGAATATTCCACATCTTATCAGTTCATCGTAAATTTTAATCTATTTTATTATTTGAATTAAATTTTTAATAAAAAAATTTTAAATTTTTTTTTACTATACAATATATAAAATGAACTGATAAGATATGAAACACACGCTTCCCTCTTTCTCTTTTGTCCCAACAAATTAAACCCATTTAATGATGAAATTTGTTTTATTTTAGCAACGTGCCTCCTCCTCCACTCCCCATATCAGAAATCCACGTGGGTAATTCCAAATTCCTCAGAAGGGCATTCCCGTAATTACATACCCTCCCGGGTTGAAAGTTGGAAACACTCCTTTTAATAAACGCGCCATCTCTCTCTCTGCAAAATTCATTCTATTCTTTTCTCCCAAGACTCTGAAAAACCTCGCTCAGAGAGGAGAAGACGACGACGAGGAGGTATTGAACGAAACGGTGTCTTGTCGAGAGCTCCGTTAATGGCGAGTGGGTGGGTGAAGTCGCTGCAATGCAAGTCGAGAGCCTTCGAAGACGTTTACCATCCGAACCCCAAAAATCTTATGAACAGCGCGAGTTGCAGGAAGAGCGTTCAAAACATCAAGGACATCATCGACACCACAAAATCCAGAAAACCGAAGCCGTTGCCGCCGCCCGGTCCGCCGCCCAAGCGGTCCAAACCCAAACACCTAGGGCGACCTACAAAACCCGAACCCGTATCGAGCCCAACCCATCAACTCCGAACCCGGCAACCCCGACCCCATGATCCGTTTTTACCGTCCTTGACGGAGCTCCCGGAGGGCCACCCGTCACGCAATGTCGTCGAGATTATCTTCCACACCAGCTGGGGCCCCAAGGCGTTTTCTGGTCGGATCGAGATGATTTTTAAGGTCCAGAACGGGTCCAAGAGCGTGGCCCGGTTTGAGGAGCACAGGGAGGTCGTGAAGGCGCGGTCCCGGGCCGGGTCCAAAGGCGGGGCACAGTGCGTGGAGGAGAATGCCCGCTGCGTGGCGGACGGAAACGAGGTGATGCGGTTCCACTGCCTCGGGCCCGCCAGCTCCGGCGTCGGGGTGTACGACGAGTGCAGCGGCGTGTGGGGGTTTCACGGCGGAAAGGGTAAAGCGATTTGCACGTTTTCCGGTAGCGGCGTGGCCCACGAGAGCGCGGGTGCGGGTGGGGCCAGGGGCCGGAGAGCGATGATGGTTTGTCGGGTCGTGGCGGGTCGGGTTTCGAAGCAGCTGGAGCTTGAGTCGTTATTGGATGGCCGGGTCGGGTTCGACTCGGTGAGCGGAGGCAACGGCGAGTTGCTGGTGTTTGATTCACGCGCCGTGTTGCCGTGCTTTCTTATCATCTATAAACTGTAAAAATACAATGTCGTTTTTCTATATATTTTTGTGAGGTTTCTATCACACCTTGTTCTTGCATTTATCAACTCAATTTTTTTTTTCTTTTACTTTTTGATCGGTTATTTGGATATTTTGGGTGTGATTTATGGAAAACAAATTGAGTTGATAAATGCTTAATTAACCAGTTTGCCGTTTTTATTCCTCTGTGATTACTGTCATGTTCATATTTTTTTCTGTATTACTAATGTAATTAATGGGTTTCTATCGCATGATTTTGTTTCCGTTATGACATTCCACCTGATTTTTTTTGTTTGGATAATGAACTTGTTAGTAGAAATTTAGCTTAGATGGTGATTAGGAGTAGTGTTTAAAATATTAGTATCGTGAAAATATCGATATGCAAATTTGTGAAAATATTGGCGGATATTTAGACGAAATATAAAAATTTCTCCGGTATTTAACAAATGTATTAAAAATATCGACAATATTTGTCGATTTTAGCTCAAAATTAAGAGTTTCACCCCTTGTTTCCTTATATTTTTTTTATTATTTTTTGGACATTTTTTTAGAAATATCAACTGTATCAAAGAAATTTTAAATGCAGGAGTAGGTTTGGTTGAAGGTTCGAAACGAAAGGACTGGGAAAATTTGAATTTTATTTTTTTGATAGTAATTAGCATTAATCTATTGTTATTATGTTTTTCATGATCACAATATGGAATTTAAACTGGTATTATAACAGTCACCAACAAACATAATGATGAAAATTGTGGGACAATGGAGAGTATAACATCCACTCTATAACTAATCATCAACTGTATAATTCTTTTTCTCATTACATTCATTAAAAAATAACTTTAAGCAACAATATATTTATGAGACATAATTACAGTTGAATACAAGAGCACATTTTTTTTTGTCGAAATTGAATACAAGAGTACATGAAGGTGATGAAGTTGACGAAGGATTATGACTAACACATAAATGTTTGATCGTTGAACTACTATTGCAGTCTTGCTCTCCACTCTTAATTAAATTGGGTTAGAAAGAACCAAGATTCATGGGGTTTAATGGTCAAACTACAACTGTAGCCTATTTCCTTAATGCTTAGATGATTTAGAAAGAACTAAATCCGTGATAGAGCATGCCCCATCCCTCCAACCCTTATTATTTATTTTGAACAAACGAGCTAAGCTTTACAATGAGTTTGTCATAATAATGCAATTCAACTTCGTATTTGACGATAATCGAACCTAAGACCTCTCACTTACAAGTGAAGAGGAATACAACTAGACTGTAGTACGTACTAAGTGAAAATAATATTTTATTTAGATCCTAATCAATCAGTTATTAGACAAAGCATGCAATTTTAGAGCCAGTACTGTATCTTGACCGGGATATTGTAACATATATATATAATTGATTACAACTTCAGAACAAAGTATTAATTCTGAGCAATTATAATTTTGGTTGTTAATTTAGAAGCTAAATTAAGTCGCCACCAACTAATTTCATTAGTCAATTATAATATATAGATACTTATTTTGGAGTTATTATTCGGAATGGTAATTTCGGATATATGACTCGATACAAGATTCAAAACCTACACGAACAGTATCCTATGAGCATGGCATTAATACAAGACTCAAAACCTACACAAGAAGGATTTCTTTCTGCTGTTGAAGGAATTACTTCTGCAACTCAAAAGTACAATATTAAAAAAGAAAGAAAGAAAAACAAACTGTACATCTCTATGGCTATTTTTCTTGGTAAAATTGTCGAGATTTCATAGCGTCATAGCCCAATATTAATATCATCGATACTTAAACAACATAGACGAGTTCTCCAGATTTTGTTAAAGCGATAGAAAATGAAAAACATAGATGTTGTTTTTCCGATATAAGTAGTGGTAGTTGGTTTTGTTAGTTAGGTTTTGAATTTTCTGTTTTCGGGTAAAAAGGCTTCACATTTTCTGCTGTTGTTGAGGACTGAAGAGAGATGCATTAAAAGAAATTTAGGATATGGTTAGGAGCGTCCGTAGTGCGTAAGGTTTCTCTTTCTGGGTCCATACCTGCACTAGGAAAGCAATTTATAAGTAACAAGTTCACTGTCATATAGTATCACGGTTTACTAATGCAATGTTCCATATGGCCCCCCATATCCCATCCTTTTAAAGTGTTTCAACTTCTTAATCTTCATTTGAGGGTTACATCGACAAAAAATATCATTTGAATAAAAAATCATTTTGTCATCCAAATATATCAAACAACTCGATGGTGTGTATCAGTAATACTCATGATGAACCGTCCATTTATTTGACCAAACGATTTGTATATTCAAATGATTTTTTGTAAGGAAATCTAATAAAAAAAGCTTGAAAACTTTGAGTTTTAACGATAAGGACAAAATAAATGGTAAAATGAATAGTACCAGGATTGACTTTTTAGCGTAAAAATCTGATTTTTCGTTAAAATGAACAGTACCGGGAGCTTTTCGTTAAAGTTTCCTTTTTTATATGGATGATCTTCAAATTAAGATAAAGAAATTAAACGAATTTAATGATAAACTTTACACATTTAAGATACATTATTCACAAAGAGTAAGATATGTACGTTATTCATAAGGAATGAGATATATACATTCCACATGACAGCAAACTCATTCTATGTAAGTCTTTTCGGTGAGATAGGCGTCCCTTTCATTTTCTGAGATTTGTCATGGTCCACTGGCATCCCTCTCAGTGACTAGTCTGAGCAGCCGCTGGAGGTGCTGACTAAGCGTAGTTTGGTTCAATGTGGGAAAGTAGAGCGCAAGTCACGCAATTGTTTTGCCGCCCAAACCATTACATGGCTTAAGAGAAAATGAAAGGTATATTGGTCACAAATCACAATCTTTGATGTGCACCTTGTGCCCTATAAAATTGTAATTCCAATCCAATTCCATGCATGTTTTTCAAGTCAAGCAAAAAGTAAAATATTATTCCATCTCCATCTGCTAAATGCTTTCATTCTACAACTAAACAAATTGAAAATTCTCTATCAAAGAAGACTAGAGACACATGAAACACATGTTCATTTCCTAAGATCAAGCAAGAGTTTTTCTTGTTTAAATTTGTTTTCTTTTAATTGAAGTGGGTGATATTCTGAGCTATCTTTTAAATGTTGACTAAAATAAGCATAAAGTTACGAATGGTTACACAATTGGAACTTTTTACAATCTAACGAGCAAGTCAATTGTATTAACTATCTACTGGGGGTGATCGCTTTCAATTGAGGAGTGCCTTTTGTAGTGGCTATCGCATACTGCTCAACCTCAGATCTAGAGCGGCTAAGGTTGTTGGTTTTTTGTGTGGTTTGTATGCTTGACAAAGAACTATGAGGATGAAACTCAACATTTGCTGAAAACAAGGTTCTAAAAGACGTTAGGCGCTAGTCATGTGGCATGCTAGGGCCTAGTGCCTAGCGGACTAGATGAATTTAAGTAAATTTATTATATATCGTATAAATAAGTGTCAGCTTATATTTAAAAAATACATAATTGCATTGTGATATATAAATTGTAAAATAGAATGATATATAGATTATAAAGTATTAGAAAATAATGAAAACATGGGAAACAATCATGTGATGTTTGTTCATCTAAGTATTCAACAAGTCTCTTACAATATCTATTTTCTGTCAAAGTGAGAGCCGCGACCTATGCAGGTCTAGGCAGGCTAACATGAGCCTAGGTAGTCGGTGCATAAATAGGTCTAGGAGTCCTTTCTTAGTTTTCAAACGTCTAGGGGCGGTGGCCAGCCGCCTAGGTAGCGCCTAGGCAACGGTAGGCAGAAATTTTTAGAATAGTGGCTGAAGGTGACTCATAGCAGTGCTTCTTTACTAACGAATGCAATGGTCAAAGAATGTTTGTGGTATTTTCCTCGTGGCGTCTCTATGGTAGTTCTCCAACTCTCAAGGTTTGCTTTGAAGCTACGTTTGTCATGTTTATCCCAGGTAAGTTACTCTTATTCTTAATGAAGTTAAAAGAAAGATTTTTAAAGTTCTTTTTTGACAATTTTTAAATGACGGGGACCAATTTGAGTATGCGACTAACCCTTTTACAATTGGCAGAGACATAAAATACCTTTTACAATTGGCAGAGACATAAAATACAAGACATCTTGTGAGTCAATCAGCATTAGTTCACCTGGTTAATATAAAATACAAGTTAGATTAGGACACGAGAGTTTGAAACTTGGGTACGGTACATGTATTTACTTAATGCTTAAAAGTCAAATTGGGACATGTACCGTAGCGAGTCTTGAGAGTTTGATATTTGGGTTAAAAATTCAGAAATAGCATTGAATCATGAATCAGACATTTCACTGTTTTCACCCAACTGATATCTGGAATCAAAGCCCAAACTCCCTCTAGTGGTGGTGGTTAACAACGAAACTCCCTATGTATACAGTTCTGAACAGCGAGAAACATAGGACGAGGATTGAGTAGGAGGGGAGGGGAGGGAAGAGATATTAGAAGGGATGAGAATCCTCCTACATACATTTAGTTCGACGAAAAACAAAGAAACTGAGTCTTACAGCAGTTTTCAAACGACGCACTTTCCATAATTTGATGCTCTACTAGTACTACCTAAAACAACGAGTCTCAATAACCGAAGTTTTCATCAAAATTCATTAATCGTTGAAACTCGGGAAAAAGGGGATGGATGGAGTGAATCAAATCAGATTCCGGAGATGGGAGAGCCCATAATGTGCCTCTAATGTACATGTTTGTCATGCATGACAGCACAGATGCAGATGAATTATATAGTCTCGCCAGTCATTGGTATTCAACTAGTACATACAGTGGCTTTCCGTTCAACCTCTCACGTCCCTGCAACATCCAAACATGAAGTCACTGAAGTGATAATAGCGGCTCAAAACATAGCAATGCAAACTGAGGAAAGCCAAGAGCCAAATCAACTCACTTGTAAATCTGGCAATTCAATTAAGCATGCACATTCGACCACTTCTGCTCCAACGCGTTCTGAGATAAACATTTCATTTATTAAAACCAAACATACAGAATCAGCCCAAAGGTCTAGAGAGTCAACCAGAGATAACAAATGGATACGTTATACACAACTGGAACATCGATTGAAATACGGAAGTTAAAAGCAGATCACCAACGGATACACCAGTCATTCGTCCAATAAACTGTCAACTGTTCCAATAACTTAACCAACACCTTGTTTATAATATCAAACGAGTGATTACCCAATAAATTCATTGCAGCACACAGTGTGCCCCCAGTGGCTATTAAATCATCTACCACCAGAGCACGCTCGCCAAGTTCTACCGCTCCAACGTGCATCTCAAGACGGTCCCTTCCATATTCCAGAGTGTATTCTTCAAAAATAACGTCACCTGCCACCATGGAAAAGTTTTATAACAATCCTAATATTACCCACAAGTTCATCTCAAGAGGAAAAAGAGATGCAATTTAGGCATATGTAACAAACTCTATAGTCCATCGAAGCAAAACTGCCTAGATAATCCTTGACCTTTTAACAACAAAATTTAATCAGAGGGACATAAGTGTTATCCACATGGCATAATGGAAGACCAGCAAGGGCTAGACGGGAGAAAACAAAATAGATATGTTTTAGTGCAAGAATTAGACAACAAAATCACAAAAGAAACACGGAACATCATTAACTATCAAGGATTCTGAGTTGCTCAAAATGCAGGCAGTTCCAAGCGTGTCTTCAAAGGATCAACTGGAGAAATAAAGAACATCCCTTTAAATGGGAGGTCTATAATATGCTAAGTGCTAACGAAACAGACTATCTTGCACTTGATCAGAAAATGTTAAGACGTATTGCACTTGATCTCAAAGTGATCAGAAAATATATCATTATGCAGTATCTGAACTTATGGAATGGAACAACTGTGATGCAGCGGCACTTTGAGCAAGATTGATAAAATGAAAAAAACCAAAAACTACCAAACTCCGTTTAGTCTAAGAATACCCGGAACAAGGCAGAACAAGATAAACTGAAATGCAGCGCATCAACAAACTTTGATGTATTGACAAACTTATATACTGCTTATTATATGAACATACTCTACATATCGAACAAAAACATACAGTCAATTATACCAAGAGATGTACACAAAATATCTAAAGTTACCAGGCAGCTTCTTTGGTTTTCTCAGGGGAACGAACTTTGCTCCTATTGCCAATGCTATTGGAGGACCAAAGATAAAACCTCGTGCCTCAATTCCTGGAATAAACAAAAAACGAAACATCATATTCCAGAACATCACACTGATATGGCACATTGTCATGCTAATACAAAACTCGAGACTTCAAAGAATACAACATTAATACTACTAACTTAGAAAAAGGCCCGAAAAACACAACTTCTGTGTTGATAATAACTAGCTTTGATAACAGAGTAATATATGTGCACCAGCACAAATAATTCACAATGTACCGGAGAATGCAAGAAGGTTAAAACCCATTTGAAAGCATCTTTATTGTCAGTTTTTGAATTTCCAGCCATCTTCAGGTCCCCAACCCGTTTGACTGCATTTTGATTTCCAGGTTTTATGTTTCCAACAGGGCAAGCATATTCAGGTCCCGAGCTCAAAAGAAACAGAAAGGGACAGATTTATAAGTTTCTGCTAGAATGCAATGATCTGTCAATGGTCCAAGCACATTTTTCATTGGCAAGTTTTCAAGTTTCCACAAGAATACAATGAACTCTAGAAAAAGGTCCAAAGCATATACAGGTCCCCGGCTCAAAAGAACCAGTAATTGACAGTTTTCTGACTTTTCCCTTAGAATACGATTACCTCTCAATGGTCCAACCATATTCAGGTCACTGGCTTCACAGAAACAGTATCAGGGTAAACAAAGATGTCAACTGAAAAGGAAAGTTATTTTCAAAAGAATTCCCACTGATGCAAAAACAAGAATCAAAATGTTTTTTTATTCAATTACGAACACATAACCAGTAGAAAAATCCTTAACAAATTACAAGACTACTACTGATATGGGATTGTCAAGGCTTTGGTTTCAATGGTAATTGACGGAAACATAAACCTACGGAGTACTGGTTCTTCTAGTAGCAAAATCAAGCATAAACAATTGTTCAACTAGGTAACATCAATTCAAATGATAATAAAGAAGGCATGCTAATCCTTATCATTTCAATAAGAAACTCCACTTCTTGTCCACGCCAGGGTGTAATTTTGAGGAAGATTCCAAAAGCGAAATGTTAACCACTCTTTTTCTCCTACACACTCCTCTTTATTTCTGGCCGTCAGATTGTAATATCAAACAGAAACAATGGTCAAGATTAAACATTAGAGCGTAGAAGGAGAAAAAGAGTTTGTGATTATCATTTCCGATTTAACAATAGGTAAAAAAGGCTTTCACTAGCACAACAAGACAGCATAAGTCCACATAAGCGCACAAACAGAGAAATCCTACTGTACATAAATCATGACAAAACATACATAAATAAACCAAATCATTTGGCATACATAAATAAACCAAATCATTTGGGCGATGAATATAATAACTGAGAATCAAGGCCCATCAATAATGAGATGACATTAGATTTTCAACTCTGTAGGACCTATAGTAATATATTAGCTATGAATGTCATGAAGTCAATCGCGATTAGATTCCTCGAGACATCAATGAGACTTTACAGCTCCATATACACAGAGTGTATTTTTCTTCATAAACTTCCACAATGTAATATTTTCCAAAATATGTAGGGCCAAGCAAAAGGATCTCCAATCTATTAAGGGAACCCTCAAAGGTTCCTTTATCAATCTTTGAAGGGCCAAAAGAAAATCTATCTACAAAACACAAGCCAAGACAGCAAAACATGCATCATGATAATAAACTCCAGCAATGCACGGCGCAAATTAGTATATATGGCTGAAATAGCCAGAATAGTACGATGCATCAAACGCAGCTTCAAGGAAATAAACAAAGGGAACATGAAGGGAGAATAAATTAGGGTCATCCAACAGTGACGAAATTTAAAAAGAAAACTATCATCAGTGTAGAAGGAGGATAAAGAAAAGTTGGAGAACTATCATCAGTGGCATAACGCACTCACAAGGCTTAGGGTCAAACAAAAAATACTCCCAAAACCCATAGTGACTTCCATTTCCATGCACTTATTTTTACTTCTTACCCACTTCACTTAATTTTCTGCAGTCAGAATGAATGAATTGAGAAAAATTAATGGCTAAAAATTATGTGTGACAAGTAAAACTAGGCATGTGAATAACACTTTCCTTCCCATAATGTCTGAAGCATTCTAAGAGCAAAGAGAAACTAAAGCAATATTGAGTAGAGAGCGTTTCTACATCACTCACACCTACTTTTTCTTCAAACCATGGACCCCACCACCTTCAAGTTAATCACTGTTATCAAAAGTTCTTTAAAAAGCTTTAGGCCTTTTGGTTGTTTATATGTTCATTTTTTTTACAAGCGTTATTGCTGCTCTAAATAATAGTAAGAGAAAGGGTAGGATTTAAACTCACGACGCAGTGAGTTGAAGATAAATGCACTATCCGAATCAGCAATCCACAATTTGCGTTTATAAGTTCTTAAAGAAAAAGAAAATTACTATTAGAAAAAAAACTGGTCTTTATGTTTTTTACCTGCAACCACTGAAATGTTTTTGCCTTTGTATCTCTCAACGAACAAATCGATTGTGTCCTTAAAGGCTTTTGGGTCAAGTAATAAAGTTGTGATATCTTGGAACATAATTCCTGCACAGCATATGCGAGTTCCAGTAAATCAACCAAACCAAACCTAAATTTTGTTTCAGCAGAACAGACCCATGAAGAAGCAAAAATAAACAACCCCTTTAATTATTTGGTAAGAACCATAGGTTGTAAGTGAAAGGAACCAAAAAAACTGTAAATTTTCATTTTTCAACACAAAGTTCACCACTTTCTGCACTAAAAATTGAAACCCACTTCAGCTAATCAAAGTTTTAAACACTCATAAAATTTATACAGCTTGATGAGCAAAAAAATTACAAAAAAAAAAAAGTTTATATAGGATTAAAAAATAGAGAGAAAAAAGAAGAACAAACCAGGTTTGGGGAAATTTGGGACGACACGAATCTTGGTTTTAATGCCATGGATGCGAGGATCTTCGTCTTTCAAAACCAACATTGTTGTGTATGCAGGAGACTCGGAAGAACTTGCTTTCTGTTTATGCAAGTTTCCTTCACCAAAACTCAGTTCCTTCTGAGACCCCTGCGAGATAGAGTGTACTTCTTCGACAGAACAGAGTGAAGGAGAAGGGGCGCAAGGTACACGGGTCAGAGAAAATTTTGTATTTATAGAGAGAGAGAGAAGAGAAAGAGAAGCCAAAGTGTGCAGCGTATTTTCAGTTTTCACTTCTCGAGAGAGATGAGAAGGTAAAAGGTGAAAAAGAAACAAAAATAATACAGAGGAATCACGAGGGCATTATTCACTCTTAGTCGGGTTTATTGTATTTGAATCGGGTTCAATTCGACCCGTTAAGTTAACGGATCATCCGAATTCGATCCGTTAAGTTAATGGATCATCCGAATCCGACCCGTTATTCTAACGGGTCACCTGTTTTACCCGTTAACAATTATTATCATTTTTTTGCATAGAGTTTATTTTTTATTGTTAAGATTTTATTGAAATTACTAAAACATCCTCAATTAAAGGTGCTAAAAGGTGTTAAAGGGTCTAACGGGCTGACCCAAAGTGACCCTTTATTTAACGGGTTGTTAACGGGTTCACTCGTTAACAACCCGACCTGTTAAGCATCCATCCAAATACTAATATTAATGGATCGGGTCGGGTCCAAAATGCTAGGTCTACTAAATAGGGTGCGCGGGGCTAAAGCTTTCGTGCCTTTTATTTATTTATTTATTTT
>JAOTRO020091703.1:0-14039 GCA_028566515.2 Pyracantha coccinea | reverse complement strand
TAGCAACTTTAGAAGGGTCAGATGCATTGACAGAATCCATATATCTTTCATCAACTTCCTCAGACACCCTGGACAAACCACCGGCAATACAAAGCCTTATAATACGCCGCTCTGTTGTGACAGTTCAGAAAACAAAGCTAACGTTAAAATCAAAATTAAAAAGAAAAAAAAGGGAGAGAGATTGGGGCCAAATCAATCACCTCGGGAGGGAGGCACCAAGATTTCCTCTGAGTTTCTTGGGTACTTCTGCCGCAGTTCGGCTATGGGCATGTTGAGCAACATCTCTGGCGTGATCTCTCCAAAAAGAACCTGTCTGCGCAAATCTTTGTTGTGCCAAAGAGTATCTAACAGAACCGGACGCTTTACTTCCGATGGTTTGTCAAGGGGACGCGAGTGTTCAAATTGAAACAGCGCAGCCTCCACTTGAGCAGCAACTTTAGAAGGGTCAGATGCCTTGAAGGAAACCTTATATCTTTCATAATCTTCCTTAGACAACAGGGACAAAGCTCGCTCAATGCTGCCCCTTGTACGATCCCGTCCTTCTGTCGTGACAGTTTCGGAAAAACAAAGCCAACATTCTAATCAAAGTAAATAATTACAAAAAGAGAAAGAGAGAGGGAGATTGGGGGCGAATCAAACACCTAGGGAGACAGGCGCTGGCGTAAATTGTGCAGGAGTTACACCTCTTTCCATGGGCATATCAATCAGGCCCGGGGTTACCTGGGCGATTGAACGGTTTTTAGGTATCGGAAAAGGGATGCAGGGTTTGGCGTCTGCCCTTGACCCCGACGCCATGGCACTCTCTCTCTGAGGTTGGGAAATTGTAAGCCGGGTTCAGGGTGCTGAGGAATTCGGTGTGTTAGTCTCCAGTCCTTTACCTCTATTTATAGTAAATCAAAGAGGATTTCTTGCCTTGCAAATTATACAAATTTAAAAGGAAAGGATCTTCTAGTATCCTAAATATATTCTACTAATGATTTACAAAACATGTAATTTTTGTGTTTCAATTTGGTATCTGAGAAAGCAAGCACATTGACTAATTTCGGATTCTGTCCCAGATTTTTCATGGGAAACCGTTTATCTGACGTTTCTTCTTCTCGAATATGTATTACCATTTATGCCACAATACCCTAATTAGGTCATAAATGTCATCCTAACTCATCCTAATATATTATATAATTACTTTACATATATTTTATAGATTAAATAATATGTAATTTTTTTATAAGAAATATCTACTCCCTTTATCAAAAAAAAAAAAATCAATAATATGCCTACTAATAGAGGCTCGGATTCATGATAAACATGTGTAAAATATTATCATTTATGCATTATATTCATAATTTTATGATTTTATGAATTAATATTGATTATACGTATATAGATATATATATATATATATAAAAGGGCAGATCCGGAACACTATAATTTTTACACAAGTTTTAAGCTATTCTTTTTTATTTTTTTTATTTTATTTTAAAAAAAAAAGATAACAGATGATAAGTCACATTTATTTACCTTTTTCAGAAACCGAAAAGACTTATAAAAATATGTGATTAGCAAATTGAAAATTTTTCTCAATGAGTTCCCATGGGTCTGGTGGCATAAATGCTAACATCTAACATACAACCATTGTATTACTTTCGCGGGTCCCCGTGGACTGATCACATGAATGCTCATACCTAACTTGGAAGACCGGTTATTATTTTTGCGGGTTCCCAATGCAGAGATGGAAATGATGGCACCATTGTAATTAGTCTATTCATTTGATCTCCAAGCAGGCATACTTGCCTTGCAAGTAATACAACACAATCACATATACTATAATTAATCGGTAATGATATGAAGACTAAATTTGTGTGTCACCAATAGAAATGAGCACGTTTATTAACGCTTAAGTAATAAATCAATCATCAACTTGCATGTCCTTTAGTTTCAAAAATTTTGTCTACAAATTTAGTTTATCTAGCATTATCCATAATTAATATCACAAACGCAATGAAGGTTTGTTACCATTCAGAAACATGAAAGAGCTACATGTTTTCAATGGACAATGTTATGGTCAGGAAAGGGTAACATTATATGTCGATTGTAAACAAAAAATGCTTCTTGTTATATACAAGAATGCTCTTGGTTGCATAACAAGTATGAAGAACCAGCGGGTATGAAACAGAAATACGAGGACGAGGTATCACAAATTAATATGTTCCTCTTTACAAAAAAGTTAAGTAAAAGTTATGGATGTGAGTACTAACTAAATGATTGTCGAAAACGGTAAGGAAACAGACTCATATCTTTAACGAAACAACATTGTGCCACAAAAATAGTTCAAGAGAAAACCACAAGCAAAACCCTAATCTCAATTTCCACTAAAACAGGTTCCATTTGCCAAATTTCACAACACAAACACGCACATGTAATGTCCTTACACGCAAAGTAGAACAACACTTGATAAAGCATAATAGCGAAATCATATATACTAAAACCCGTAAGGGCTGGGTACTGTGGATGACCAGTGGGCGGACTGTTTTACCCCTCCGTTTTTTCTCGATTTCCCTTGGTGCTTCCTCTTTTGTGCAGTCCAGTGACTGTTTTGTCCCTTCCGTCCGCGTGTCAGTCATCGACCCGCTTTCTCTTTCGTCCGTCTTCTCGATTTTTCTCTTCGTATTTGCTGCTTTCTCACAGATTTCTCCTATCTTCCTCTCGAACTCGCTCTTTCTCGCTCTCAGTTTTTGGTGCCTGGTGGATTCCGGCTAGCTCCGCAGCGGTTAAACCATAGAAATCATCATTCATCGGGTCTCTATTTCGATTCCTCGGTGTGCTGGTCAAAATACCAAACTTTCCAGGTTCGAAACCAAAAAGCATACTTGCAAATGGATTTCCTCGCTTTTACAGATTAGTTTTGTGTTTGATGCATGTTGATTTTTTTCTTTTTAGTAATTTTGGTTATCTGATTTGTAATATTTGTTCTTCATTTTTATTAGATTTTCAGGTTTTTTTTGTTCTGGTGAAATTACATTTGAAGCCTGCGAAGACCTCTGTGTTTAAGGTGAGTGGTTTTGAAATTCCGTGGTTTTGGTTCTACTTGCAGCCTGAGTTGTGATTTTAGATTTGAAATTTTCAAGCTTTTTTTTATTAATCTTAACCCAGATTAATTAACTATAATTTTTTTTTTCCGGTTATATAGCTAAAGTGGCGAAAGTTAAGGAAGAACAATTGTGGGTTAAAGTCTTCATATTTGAAAGTTGAATCTCGGCCTTTGAAATGCTTTGTGAACGTGTCCTTGCGTGTGCAGCAGACCTTCATAGCAATTTGGGGTCAGTCTTCGCGTGTACATGTTACTTTGTTTCAGTTTGTTCATTTTCTTTAGCATTTTTGGGCAATTTTTTGGAAGCCTAAATGATTCAGAATTGGAATTTATGTGTAAGGATACGAGATACACCATTGATTCAGTTGTGATGCGCGGCTGGGTGAAGTTTCCGTGCTGGGCGCTGTCTGATATGTCGTTGTTTGAGCAGAACTTTGGAGGAGATGCTTATGACAAGGTAATTTTGGAGCTGGGGAAGTGTTTAATCTTTCTTGGGTTTATGTCAATTCTTCTCTTCTCTTTTTTAATAATTATTTGGGCTATTGTTTTACTTTAGTTTGTTTTACTATTGGATCTTGGATCTTGGACCTTGGTTATATCCAACACCTTACTGCCTAAATACATAATTCATATAGAAAATGCAATCTAGAAAATTCATTCAGGTATAGTGTATAACTTGAAATGCAATCTAGAAGGGTAAATCGAGTGATTCCTTCTTTGTTTTAAGTATTGACAGATGCCATTGAGTAGCTGTTCACAAAAGAATTAATACAAAGTATTTTCAAAAAAGAGAACCATGTTATATTAAGAGTGGTGTAAACTAAATTCACCAGCGAAATGTTTACATTGCTGATTTTGATTATGAAATTGGTTAGGTACTGTGTTTCATGTAGATAATCCAAATATTAAAATGAATGGATGGTTAATTTGTGCTAAAAAAACTATAGGATACACAAATTTTTTTGCTCAAATTAACACCGTTTTGATACCAAATTAAGAAAATAGTTTATCTCTTAATAAACAAAATGTTGATAATAGTTTTTGTAACGTGCTAGAATGGATGTCAAAATTGTGCTAAAGCAGAAATTTATACATTATTATTGTTGTGCAGTGTGTCTAATCAGTTTGTGTGTATGCAGTGTGTTTGAGTGCACTGGGTGTAAATATTTAATTAGCTCGCAAAGTTTGTTCAATCCTTTGTTTGTTCCTGTGAATTTTGATTGTACTAAGCATGTCAAATTGTTAATGGATTTGCAGTGTTTGTCAATTTCAGAAATTTGGATCGTTGGAGGGAGCAATTGGGCCTTTGGCTTTTTGAGGTATATTCAGTTACAGTAATTTTGTTACTGTATTGAATTTTTATTACCAAAGAATTGTACCCTTATTCTTGGTTTTTCTCCTCTGTGAAATAGAGAATTGGGCCTCAAATTTTGGGGCTTTCTTTAATTTTTGTGATATTTGTTGTGGATTTTGGTGCATGTTCTAATTTTTGTGATGTGCGATCCATGTAAGCGCCTCTTAAACATTGATCATTTGTTTTGTTGATTAGTCTCACGCCAAGACCTTATCCTAGGTTAGGCATCACAACATCTAGAATTCTTTAATTTATTTATGAGAGCATTTTCGTACTGCTTTGCTGTCGTTATTGTTTAATACACTGCTTAATTCGAATTTTGATGTAAGTTTTCATTAGTATTTAGAACCTTTGTTATGATCAATAATGTATTTTTTTTTTGAGACGAAATGATGTATTGTTTTGGTCGAAGATATATTGTTATGATCATTAGAATTTGGTATACACCTGTGATTTAAATACCACTGAATATTTAATATGCATTTGCAGTTATTTTGGTAAAGAAATTGAAAAGGAATGTAAAGGCCTATTCCTTTTGAGTTGGGTTGCCTGCCCCTCATCATCATTTTCAGTTCCACATGATTTGGGATTATGAAGGGAGAGGAAGAGGAGGGAGAGGACAAGTAAGTATTTGTTTTGGAATAAGTGGCAGTAGTAGAACTTAGAAATGAATTTGCAGACCGCATGTATATTTATACTTAAGTGTAGTTTTTTACTTTCATTTTTTCAGTTTGTTCTGTTAATAGTTAAGCAGACATAAATCACATGCATAAATATTGCATATCATATATATACGTGGAACTTTTGATATGTTTTATTTGATTTAAAAGTCCGCAGCATCGCGCGAGCAACATCACTAGTATTAGTATATACTAAAAGAGTAACTTTCGTTTTAATTCTCGTATGTCCTTTTAGACTCAATTCACTGTTACTTCTACAATGTATATCCGATTTTACCCCCTCCTATTTTGCTTTTACTTCAATTTTGCCAGTTTGCTTTGCTATCAAATGGAGATCAAAATGGGACGGTTGGGTTTTCGCTGCTTCTTCCCTCTCTCTCCTCGACTCATTGTTCATCCTTTCCACCGCTTCAGTCTTGCTCTCATGGTTTTATTCCCTTTTAATTTTCTTCTCTCAAAATTCCGTTGCTTCCTTTCCACCGCTTCAATATTTCTCCAATTGGCTGCAAACTCCATCAAACTCTAGAACGAGAAATCTTAAATCCACAACCCAAAACTCAGTCATAGTTACCCTACGAAGGTAGATTAATTGAAGAAAGATTGCTCCATCAGAGCGGGCAAGATGGCTGGATAAGTATAATCCATTTAACTTGGTCAGACTGCACTTCCGTGAGAAACATCTGTTTGTGGATGAGATAGTCTACCAAAAGAGTAGGGAGGGCAACCCAGAAGGATGAATTAGAGGTAAATTGTACTAAAGTAGGTTACTCTCTTCATCTCCTCAAATAAATTTGATTATCTATCAATTTCCTTGAAATTATTTTTGGTTTCAAATTTATATCGATTGCTAGGGTTTTGGAAGGGTGTATGGATTTGGGTAATTTTCATATTATTTTGGGAGTTTGCCCTCTTGAGGTAGAGCTTTTGTAGACAGATTTTAGCTTCAGGCCAGAGTGTTGGCTAATCCGAATTGTTGAAGAGGAATTGGGGATTGATATCTGAAAGGGATGAGTCTCTTCATTTTCCATTGCTCTCAACCTCCAACTGCAGAAGGAGCTCAAGTTCTTCCTCACCGACCCTCCACCTACCTCGATTGCTGCAAGCAAAGACTGTAACAAAAATCACAAACACAGAAGACGAAGAGAGAGAGCGAAAGCATGTCTAAACGTCAGGATGACCTCGATCTCCTCCTTTCTTTTCAAGACGGGGTTTTGGAAACCCCTCTTGGTTCTCCTTCCCATTTTCCAGGTATATATCAACCTCCCTAATTATTTGGGTTGCTCATTTTCTCTATCAATCTTGAAAAATCGACATGGGTATCTCTCAAGTCGAAAAGTTAATGGGTATCTCCCAAATCGTTGAAATGTTTGTTTAATGGGTATCTCTCAATTTCAGACTCACTGGGATAGTTTAATTCTTGAGTTCATGAATTTCTACATGATTTAGATATCTTTTAAGTATATTTAAGTTACATGTTGCTAACCCAGCTAATTTTTTATGCTCTTTTTGCCTTCTCTATAACAGGTCTTGGAAATTGATAAAGAACAAATGGTTGATTTACTGAGAAAAATAATAAATGAACAAAAACTAAAGGTATGAACCTCAGAGTGTTGTTTTTGGTAATTAGTTCTTGAATAATATGTAGTAACAATCTTAGTTGCTGATGTATGAAAATTTAACCTTTTGTTTGAAATTTGGATTGTATGACTCAAATTTTATTGTATTTTGTTCAATTTCCAGCTTCGAACTCAGAGAAAGAGGTGGCTGTCATCGTTCAAATTCAATTTGAAATCGTATTTCTGAGCATGTTGTTTTATCACTGATCAGGTAAGGCTCAGTTCTTTCTAATTTGTCTTCATTATGGATTGCATCTGCTGAAGAATATTTGAGGCTAAGCTTAATACTAATCAATGTAGCTTCAAATTATTTTATTTTCAGTCTTCAAATTAAGACTAAAGATTTAACATCCTGTAATATAGTTTCAATTGTTAAAGATAGTAGATTAAGGTTCTTTGAATCATGTTGGTAATGGTTTTTGGCATTGAATTTTAGTTTTGAACGTAACTTTTATGAAAGAGAATAAAACTAGTCATTCCATCATCAATAGTTTGTATCAAACTCGCCATTTCATAAGACTTGAACCTCAGAACTCTATGAAAAAGAATAAAACTGTACCATACCATTTTATTTATGTTTGATTACAGTGGTTATTATTACTAATAGTTATGTTTTGTGCATATTGTAGCTTTCATTTTAACTTCCCTAAACTTTCTTCTACTTTCCCTTTCTTACAGGGTTTTATTTAAGACAAAGGCTGGCATTGTTGATAACGTAAGTGAGTTTGAAAATAGGATTTCTAATAGTTTGCTAGCTGTAAAGTTATTTCTTCGTCTCCCATAAGGTTCAACTTTTTATATACACATTCACTCTTTCTCCATTTCTCTTTTCAACTACTGAAGCAAAGAGATATTGTATGTCTACCAAATTCAAAAAATCAATAATGTTTTACACAATTCTTTCAAACGGTTAATTGTTGTGCTTTGAAGATAGAAAATTTAATCTGTCAGTAATTCATCGTGTTCAATTTTCATGCTTTGCCATTCTTATCCACTTTATTACTTCTTTTGATGTAATCTGAATTATATTTTTTTTCATCTTCATCAGGCACTTCTCTTTGGAAAGAAGCATGTTTGGTATTCAATCCACCATTTAAATGGGAAAGAGGAAGTTCCCCCATCACTTGGTTAGAGTCGTAGAGGTAAATGATTCTTTTTTCTTGGATCATGTGATAATATTACCATCTTTATTTCATCTTCTTTTTTTTCATTACACTTTGACTTCATGTTACTTTATACAATTGGTCCTTACTTGACTGAGCCATAGTAAATTGTCCATAATTCACCTATATACACTCTCGATTTTGATGATTACTCAAATGAAATTTGTGATTAATTTTATTGAATTGTTTTTATTTAATTTAATCTGTAATTTTTTAAAAATATGCAGGGGGAGTTCAAAGTCAAGAGGAGGGGCGTAAGCACATATTAAGTTTTTGTATCTCAGTCTGATTGTTTGATTTTGGGTGTATAGATCATGGGTTGAGTGATGCAGGTGAAGCTTTGTTTTAGGACCATCTTGGAGAAGTATTGTTTGTTGAGCTGCCAGAAAATGGTCACTCGGTCTCTCAAGGGGGGCAGCTTTGGATTGCTTTTCCAGAATGTTGAGGAGGTCATTGAAATTAAACTAATTGAAACATTATTTGATGTATTGATTTTTTTTTCACGACTTTTGGAACGACGAGATGGGACTACCAAGTCCAGAGGTCGGATGGTCATCTAAGGTGCTGTTAGTCTTACTCTCCAAATGACTCTCACGAATGCGAACCTAGATCAAACGTACAGAATATTTGAGCATATTTGAGCAGATAGTTTATCCGGTAAAGGTTTCCACCAATGTTACTTTATAGATACACTTAACAGTCTTCATAAATTATTGATTTTTATAGAGCCGGTTGAGATGAAACCTGTTCTGCAACAACTTCTTTTGAAGGTTCTTTGAAATTTCTGCAGGTATTTTTGGAAAAAGAGTGTGATCTGTCAGCAGATTCCCAGTAAACCACTTTAGAATACGAAAATAGTTTATGCAGCTATTTGCGAAGAAAAATTAGATAGGCTGGAAAAAGATGAATAATATGTTGAATGCGTATATACTAGTAAAAGATGACCTGGATTCTTTAGGTGACTGAGAAAGGCGCTTTAGAGGCTTTAAGAATGCTAAACCTGAATCCGATCCCTGCAAAATAGCTCCCTGTAAGAAATTGGAAAAGTGCAATAAAATCTTCACTAATCTTTTGGATAGAATAAAACAGAGCTTCAAATAAGAATGTTATATTCATGATATCATTCCAAAGAGAACTTCAGGAGTTAATGGAATGGGTTTATAATGGAAGACCTCAAATGTTTTTCGCTTCAAGGAAAGGTTTGGTGACATTTGTTTCTCAACAATCTGGGCAGTCTTTGATTCCACATTTCGTTGCACTTCCATGTTTTGCTCTGGACTACTCAGGGATTTCACTTCTTTATGTGGTGTAGCATTCAATGAAACTTTACTGCCACCAATATTCCTACATTTAGAAACATCGAAATATTCAAAATCACAATTAAAACATTTCTGCACCGAAAAGAACTGAAGAATAGGAGTAATTACACTCTCACCATACTTTGAAATGTTCAAGGTAGAAAGGTCGGTTTTTTTCTTGGCAGGTTTATCAGGAAAAAGTTTACTCCCTCCAGCTGTAACGATCTTTGTGTTCCTCATAGACTCCAGGCTTGAGAGTATGAATTTAGGATTTACACATGTCTGAGTACTAGGTTTAATAGTCTTCTCGATTGTGCTGGAAGGATTTGCTTGACAGCTAGAAATCTCCACATGCCTAGAGTACACATATTGACAATCAGATAATTCACTCCAAGGTTTTGAGGACCAATAATAATGTTGCTGAACAATGTACGAAGTAAGTTGTCATGTGCTTGAGAAATAAGCAGTCACATCTTTGGATGGGAACATCAGTCGAAAGCCACATTCTCAATGATAAGATATGCAAAGTAAAGTACAAGATGGAACAAGGTCTTTTATAAATGCTTTACCTGAGATCATGAAGACTTTTTGTCAGTCCACTTCCCAGGACAGTTTCCCTTTCTGTTATTTCTTTGTCAGATGGCCGTGGATTCGCAACCGGTTTGGCCCTGTTTGGTACAGCATCAGAATTGAGGCCCTCCCTGTTGATAATTACAAAGGAGGGGACACTGCTATTTAGCATCATCAATAGCTTTCTTGTATTTTCTATGAACTAAAATGATGTCATCCTTTTTCTTGAGTGATTCATAGTAATACGATGTCAGTGTAAAAACTTTATATATCTATTTATACAAAACAAAAGGATTACTGGAATATTGTGCCTAGAGTCATCAGCTGATATTACTTTTAAATTTTAACATTACCTTCGAGATATTATATGTTTGGCTTTCATTTCTTTATCAACTAACACAGGAGTATCAGGCAAATTGCTTCCAATTTGTGCACCATGAGCATTAGTAACCACCCTGTTGAAGATTATCCAAAATAGTTTATAACTTAAAATGCCTACTATTCAATTGTTATGGGAAAGTTCACTGTATCACTCACCCTTCAATTGCAGGACGTAGACGCATGGTATCAATCCTTTTGATTCCAGATGAGAGAGGTTTTGCTCCCATTAATGATGGCTGACACATTTGAGATCCAGCTTCTTCCAATCTCTTAGAAATCTTTGAGTGCAATTCTCCACTTTTGCCTACATTTGTCAGTGTAGCTTTATCAACTGCAGATTCACTGCATCAAAAGAGGGAAAATGTAAATGACGCGTTGATACTAAAGCTCAAATGTTTGCTTCCTATCAGAGGAGGTATCTACACAGTTCAAGAGCATACCTGTTACACATACAGATTACAGTCTATTTGTTATAAGCATTTTTTTTCCGATTACATTATCATAAGCATTTGCAAGTGCTCAACTCAAAAATTAAATGGTTCTATGCATTTCTCATAGTTTCAGTAATAGATGCACTTGATTTCTGATTATTGTTGGTTTCTGTATCAAAAGCATTTTGACTCGTGACAGTTTCTACTTCTTATAGTTCAAAACATAAGTCAGTGACTTGAAGGATGGAATCAATGAAACAAAGTGGCAGCCATCAATATGCTCAAAGATTTTCTGACCTGCTCTCTGCAGACAAAGGAAGCTTTAAAGTCGAATTTTGGTCATCCTTGATACATTTGATGTTATGTAGTGTCTTCCTTGAGATGAATGTATTGGAATTGTCTTCGAGATCTAAGTTATCTATAGCTGATTCAGCGTTCTCAGTCGAGATATCACTGCCTAACTTTGGTTCAGCGTTTTGTGTAGATGTGCCACTGCCAGACTTACACCCATCACCATTATTGCTATATATATTAGCAATGTTTACTGAAGATGAATCCTTCAAAGGCAAGTCTTCACTATCAGGACCATCTCCTGCTGACATTTTCTCATCAACATCTTCTTTTCCACTTGAAATGGTATTCAAATCTGTCACCTGAAGATAACCATCATTCTTTCCTTCAAAAACGGTACCTCCATTTGAATCAATTCCCCCTACAAGTTGACCAGACAGGTCATCTGTTGCTGGCTTAGCATATGGTTCTGTGGCCATCTCCTTCTCAGATAAATGAATTTGCTGATCTGATTCTTCAACACTATTAGTCATTACTTTTCCTGGAGATCTTGGACCATGTGGAAGTTTCACACTTTCTGATCTAGGTTTTGATGGGCAATCATCACTGATAGAATTAACCTTGCCTGAAACAACTAATGAAGTATCAACCTTTAAAGGGGCCACTCTCTCAGAACCACCATCAAGTGTACTAATCTCTTCAGCCAGATCGATTTTAGAGCCCTGAGGTCCTCTTCTATCAGAAAGAAACTCTTTTCTGCTATCTTGATTCTTATTTGAACTTTTTTCACTTTTCGTTAAGCTTGAATCAAGATCGAAATCACCCAACCCACTTCCAAAAAAAGAAGTGTCAGGTTCAAGTACATTTACATTCCTTATGTAATTCAAATAACGAAACAACAAGAAAATGCAGATTGCAGAGCTTACTCATTGAAATCAAAAGAGAATTTAAAGGCGTCTTGTTTCCCTTGACGGTTTCCTTTGGAAGGTTCTTCTTCAGATATCTCCTTGGTTTTTGCGGCTTTTCTAGGCGGGCTTGAGAAATCAAGGTCTGGCATGTCCATTTTGAAAGACGATATCTTGCCAAAGTCAACATCCAGATTGAAATCCATATCCCTGAACAAAAAAGAGGAAAAGGAACTTTATAAGAGTTTGTCTGGGATTTCTAGACTCACACTAGCATACATTTATTGGATTTGTATCTGTATAACTGGAATAAGAATACTTGAATCCCCAATTCTATCCTCCTTTTCAAAACAATTTACCACATACAACCCCGAGTACCAGATACACCAACAAAACTCATAAAGGTAGATAATTTACCCATGATAGCACACAAAAGTGTCACATAACTGTCATGCAAACCCTTAAGCTCTAAATATAAGGAACCTATTAAATGTTTAGCAAGAAAAACACTTCGCAGTACTCACAGCTTCTCAAAGTCAAACACCTTCTTCTTGCCTTTGGAGCCTTTGGAAACTGTATCAAAGCCAAAATCCATTCCGTCATCTTCCATTGCTGATATTGATTTCCAGGAGGTGAGAAATTCATCTCCGATTTCCTCATCTGTTATAAGAGGAACACAGGATCTGATTACATTGTTCACGTCAAATGAAAAATTCAGGCTATTAACTCTTACTCGGACATTGTTCTCGTATACGATGACTTACACAGCAAAGATAAAGGTTAAGGGTAACCAAGAGAATACCTAGAAATGAACTTTTTCCTTTTTGATTAACCGAGGAAGATTTTGCCTTCTCTGATTCTGCCATAGTCTCTGACTTGTAGACTTTATTGTAAACCTCTGCAAACATTGAGTAACTGTCACCGCGTATTCCAAAATAGAAAAACGATTTCAATCCTTGTCTCCACATTAAGTATTTTCCATCCTAACAAACCGACATTCTTACAACAAAAATTAAAGAGGACTGAGGAAATTATAAACTTCATTTTACAAAAACTTGTAATGATCGGTATATCAGAGCAAAGCTAAACATAATACATACAGAATTAAATCCATAGTGTAAAATAAACTGTTAACTGCTGTGCCTTTATATTGAAAATTCAGTGATTAAGCAGAAAAAATTAATCAATTGACAATTAAGGACTAAAATCTAAACGATAACCAAAGGAACTAGCCAAAACATAACTCTCGCCTAAATTTGAATAAAAAACGGTTAGTAATAGGAACAATAGCACATTAGAAAACATGAAATTAGAGATTAAAGGAGTACTCTCGATACCAAACATGACTCCGCAGAGAGAGAGATTTGAAAACTCTACAAATCGAACAGTAATCTACAAGATGAACATGTGGAATTCAAATTCGAGCGATTCTACGATCTACCAGAAACTCAACATTAAGCTCAAACAAGAAATCGATTACACTCCACTTGCATGCAATTTTCCGAGAAATAAACAAAATTTCCTGGAAAATACACGGAATCGATCAAGAAATGCAAGAAACGAACATAATGGAGTTCAAAATTCATGCGATTCTACAAGCTACCAGAAGCTGAACATTAGGCTCAGCAAACAAAGAAATCGATTACATTCTACTTGCATGCAATTTTCCGAGAAAACAAGCAAAATTTCCTGGAAAATACACGGAAGCGATCAAGAAATGCACGAAACGAAGGGCCAGAGTTCAAAATTCAAGCGGATTACTCGGTCCTGAAAGCATTGCATCGCTCGCGAATCCGAAAAGCCATGTAAAACGAAACGATTAGGGATTGAGAAACTCACCGATTTCAGAGCCGAAAGATGAGAGAGAAACTGTGGAGGTGCGAGTTGCGAGAGAGAGCTGCTTGGCAAAAATAATCCGGCCAACCAAATGTGCGAGTATTTATACTCCTCGGAGTTTGAAGAGGCGGGGAGGATACCTGTGACGTATTAGCGCGCTCTTTTTTTATGGGTTGGAAAAACCGAAAACCCAAAAAAACCGAACTGAATTAAATAGAATTAAGTTTATTTATTTAATATTTGAGTATTTATATTCCAGCTCAATTTAAGTTTGGATCCAAATTTTTAGCTTTTATTTTAGGTCAACCATTAACTCATAATTCAAGTCTTTTTTCTTCTCCCCACCCAACCCTCTTCTTTCTTCTATTTTTTTCTCCGCTTCCGACCCTCTGCTTTCTTTCTTTTTTTCTGCCCACCCGACCCTCC
>JAOTRO020091702.1:0-21673 GCA_028566515.2 Pyracantha coccinea | reverse complement strand
GATATTTATAATTCCAAGTGTTAATGGTGTTGCCTGTTAGAGTATGAGTATGAATAGGATACTAGAGCCCGCTATGATGTTTAAGTATGATATGGAAAATTCTTTTGCAAAGTTGAAAATTGTCCTAGTTCATGTGGGATTATAGAATTGAGAGTTATTAGTTATGTGAAATTGGACTCAGAAGTAGAACTCTGTTTATACATAATATGATGTTGATTAAATTGTTCGAGTCCTATACCGATTATGATAGGGGATTGGTTAGGACGAGGCTATATATACAATGTCCACTACTTTTGTTTTGTAGTCCTATTGATTTGGAAGAGTACTTGTGCTTTGTGAAAATGATCATTGTTCATAAGCTATCATGGCTTCATCAATGACAAGTTCTGCAGGTATGTATTCACCTATGGAAAATGCAATGCTCAGTTGTGAACAATATCTTGCATGTATTAAATATAACAACCAAAAGAATGCGTTGTTTTGATCATGCATACATGTTGTGGCATAAAAAAATTAGGACATATTGCAAAAGAAAAGGGTTTTACAACTATCAAAATTAAAATTTATACCTGTTGTTGATTTCAAAGGTGCATCTGAGTGTGTTGATTGCATGAAAGGAAAAACTACCAATGTTAGAAAGATGAACGCTAATAGGAGTCAAGCTTTACTAGATATTATACACAAAGATGCATGTGGTCCTTTCCCTGTGAAAATCATTTGTGGGAGTTCATATTTTCTGAGTTTTATACATGATTTCTCCATATATAGCTATATTTTTCTCATAAAGTAAAAGTGTGGTTCTTGAATGTTTTAAAGTCTTTAAAAGTGAAGTGGAAAAACAAATGAACCTAGTGATTAAGATTGTTAGATCAAATAGAGGAGGAAATAAAAGGCATGTTGAGTACCAGTTTTGAAATGAAAGACCTAGGAGAGCCTCATTATGTTCTGAGAACAAAGATTGTCAGAGATAAACAGAGGAAGCTTCTTGGTTTATCTTAAATGGATTACATTGAAAGAGTGCCTAACAAGTTTAACATGGAAAGATGCAATAAGGCTGATGTTTGTGAACAAAGGTGATAAATTCTCTCGAGATCAATGTCCCAAGACTGAACATGAGGCTGAATTAATGAAGATGAAACCTCATGCTTTGTTACTTGGTAGTCTCATGTATGCTAACATCTGTACCGGACCTAATTTAGCTTATATTGTTGGATTACTTGGAATATTTCAATCAAATCCAGAAGAACCTCATTGGATTGCTACAAAGAAGGTGTTGACGTATTTACAGAGGACAAAAGAATTTATGTTAGTATATGGCAAAAAGGAAGATTTCTTGGAAGTCTTTGGTTATACAAATTCAAATCTTGCTGGATATATGGATGAAAGAAAGTCAACTGAAGGCTACACTTTTGTGATGAATGGAGGTGCCATTTCATGAAAAAGTGCTATGCAAACTGCTGTGTCAACTTCTACCATGGAAGCTAAGTTTGTGGAATGTTTTAAAGGAATAAAGCAAGCAATTTGGCTCAGGAACATTATTGCTAAGATGAAGATAGTGGATTCAGTCAAGAAGCCTCTGAAAATGTTCTATGACAATACTGCAGCAATGTTTTTCTCAAAGAATAACAAGAGGACATCAGCTTCTGGATGTGAAGTTTCTCAAAGTTAGAAAGTGGTCAAGAAAGGAGAAAATGAGATTCAATTATTGTCAAAACAAATTTGATGATAGCATACCCTCTCACTAAGGCATTGCCAAATAATGTGTTTAAAGACCATGTTACTCGAATGGGAGTTTTGGAGACTTTTGACAAGTGGGAGTAGTGTGATTATTGAAACTTAAGGATTGTTACTGATGCTTCATTGTTTAGCATTGTTGTTGAAGCTGCGGATCTAAAAGCTAAGTTAGTTTGTTGGTTTTGGTTAAGCTTTTCTTAGTTAGTTTTTCTAGATATTTTATTTTGGTTTTCAATAAGGATTCAATTTTTCATTTTTGTGATCAATTGTTTCAAACGACAAATTCAATTTATAATAGTTATTTTGCTAGGAAATCATTTTGTGATTTTTGTTGAAGCATGCTCTTGGACTATTTCATATACTATTATGGTATTGAATAATTTTTGGTTAATGAGTTTTGGCATTAACTGGTATCTTGACCTTTTTGTGTTGAGATTGGCTTGAATAAGTGGGAGCATTGTATTTTGACTTTGCTGTGTTTTTTTGCTCACGTAAATATGAAATGCAGATTATGCATGCAGTAATTATTGGGTTAATTTTGAGTTGTGCAGAAGAAATTCTTGAGTTCCATGTTTTAAAATGCATAGGTAAGTTGTGTGTGAAAGTAAGCTTTTGATAATTTAAGACTTGGTGATCACTTCCATTTTCTTAAAAGTTGGATATCTTTGTTCATACTCAAGTGGGAGAATGTTAGAGTATGTGTATGAATAGGATACTAGAGCCGACTATGATGCTTAAGTATGATATGGAAAGGGAATTGTTATTAGCACTCCAAAATTCTCATCTTACACTCCTCAGAAGTGAATTTTTCTTTCTAATTATAGAAAACTTGTGCAAATTAAGATTTTTGGATTGCCAATAACAATTCCCTATGGAAAGTCTTTTGTAAAACTAAAAGTTGTCCTAGTTCTTGTAGGATTATAGAATTGGTAGTTATTAGTTAATTGGAATCAGAACTAGAACTTTGTTTATATACATAATATGATATTGATTAAGTTGTTTGAGTCCTATACAAATTCTGATAAGGGATTGGTTAAGGCGAGGCAATATATAAAATGTCCACTACTCTTGCCGAGATCTGCTACTTTTTCTTCCATAGTCCTATTGATTTGGAAGAGTACTTGTGCTTTGTGAAAAAGAAGAAGGATCATTGTTCAGAAGCGATCATGGCTTCTTCCTGGATGACAAGTTTTGCAGGTATGTATTCATATGTTTTCCTTTGAGGTGTTAATTTATTGGTTATGATTGTATTAGTAATTCAATGGACATAATTTGGTTCTAAGGTCGTGTTGTTGATGTAGTTCTTGCATTGCCAACATTTCTTTCGATACCAAGTTGGGTGAGAATCAAAATCTAATTGCACCGCTTTCCTGCGAAAAGGAAATAAAGAATAAGAAGAAGGACACTTCAATTATTGGAATTTTAATTCTTTCATCAACTGTAGTTGTTGTTTGGTGGCGTTTGAAACCGAAAAGAAAACACAGTAGAATAGCATCAACCGAAGATGCATATAGCTATGCATAAACAGAAAAATCTTTGTCCAGAAATATATTGTTACTTAATTTTTATCAATGGTCTCCACAGATGTTACTGATTCAATGCCCATTTCACAGCCAGGGCCATTGGAGCGATCGCAGCGTCAATTTACATACATCGAGGTACTCAAGATCACTAATAATTTTGAGAGGACTATTGGTAGAGCTGGATTTGGATTAGTTTACCATAGCTACATAGGTGATACTCAAGTAGCTGTGAAGATGTTTTCACCATCATCGGTTCAAGGATTCAAGAATTTAATTCAGAAGTATGTGATAAGTAATAGATAAACTTTTCAACAATTTAGCATAATCATGTACTCGTAAATGAAATAAAATAAAATTAATTTTTGCAGGTTAATCTTCTCATGAAAGTTCATCACAAAAACTTGACAGGCCTTGTCAGATATCGTACAGATGTAACCAATATAAGGCTCATTTATGAATACACGGCCAATTGAAACTTACATGAGCATCTTTCAGGTTTTGCTCATAAGCTAGAATTGATCTTTCTTTCTTTTTTCAATTTTTTGGAATCAGATTAGTTAAAGAAGAAGAACAAAGCAACCATCAACTCAGCTTTAACGACACTCAGAACAATCTGAACATGCACCATAAAGAATACATGAAAATAATTAGTAGGCCACATGAAACAGATGAACAATAAAACAACTACATTAACTTGCTCTTAACATTTGTCAGTTTTAGCAGCATTCATTAACTCTATCAAAATTTTGCACTTTCAATCCGTGAAATCTATTTCCTCTTTCAGGTTAAATACTATTGAAGATGCATCCTACATAAGAAACTCGACTGAATAAACAACTTATCTTGAATGGTTCCATTCCTAATTGCATCAAAGTCTGTTGTGACAAAACCCAACACCTGCCAGGTTGTGCAGGCGGTTAAATAGTGGGTAACTGACCTAACTCTAAAATCTTAACATATACCTCTTGACTGTGCAGCTTATTTATATCACCAAATAGGTTTCTATATTAAATAGAATAACAAGGAAAATTGACCGATTCATTATGTACAAATGCAGCTAACAGGTCAAATATATTGAGTTGGGTAAACAGACTTCAAACTGCAATTGACGCTGCACCCGCACATGGTGAGCAAGTAAAAAATTTCATACTCCTCCCTCCATTGCATATTTACTTTTATATTGTTAACAAGTGTAATGAAAATTTTCAATGTAGTATTGGAGCATCTACATTGCAAATGCAAACCACCTATAATCCACAGAGATGTGAAATCTACAAATATATCGTTGTATGAAAACTCAGATTTTGGCCTATCCATAAATTTTCCTGCTGAGGATGGAACTCGTGTGTGGACACATGTTGTGGGCACTCCTGGGTACTTTGTAGGTATTACCAATCAAAAATGTATATGAGAAAAGTGATGTTTATAGCTTTGGGGTTGTCCTGTTGGAGATCATCATAAGTCGACCTATCATATCACAGAAGCATGAAAAAGTTCACACCGCGCAATGGGTTAGTTTCATGGTTGGCAAAGGGGACATCAAAAGTATCGTTGATTCAAGGCTAAAAGAAAACATTGATAAAAACTCTGTCTGGAAAGTTGTTGAAAAACCTTTAGCTTGTGTATCTTCTAGTTCTATCACAAGGCCAAACATGAGTGAGCTAGTTATAGAGCTGAAGGAGTACTTGGCAATGGAGTTGGCTCAAAAAAAGAAGAGTTGCTATACTGATTCAGAGGATTCAATGGAATTGATGTCATTAAAATTCACCACCAAGGGGAATCCCTTAGCTAGGTAGTTGTACTACTCTATCAAATTAGCCGGGTGTAAAAATTTCATCTTTGTGTGCTAAACGTATAAATTTCAACTCTCTGGTTGTTGTATACAATAAGTACGAGTAAATGGCACACGCCAGAATCAATTGATTGACCGTGTTAGTGTATTTAGGACTATAATTTGAATTTGGATGATTCTTAGCTACTGGAAATCAAAGAAAATGTGATCTCCAGATTGCAGATAATAGGTTGAAGAAGAGAGAGAGAGAGAGAGAGAGAGAGAGAGAGAGAGAGAGAGAGCGCAAAACCAAAGACGTTTATGTGAATCTACGTTGGATTCCTTCATTCGACTGCAACAACATATGAAGAGTGTGTGAGAAAATATAGTCGTTGCTAGCTCACACCTTAGCTAGAAAACTAGGCACATGAGTTGCACATGTGCAACTTAAGCACATCACAAGATTAGACAAGTGGCACGGTATACACCATCTAGATGTTTTAGTCATGGTCATCCATTATAAATGAGTACAATTTAATACTTAAGAATATTCTAAAATTATAAACCAGAAACTAAGTTCTTTCAAACTTCAAGCCTTCAATCTTGCAACAACAATCCTACAGCTTGACACTCCATTCTAAGCCTGTTGTTGCTTTCACTCCTAGCATTTCTATGAGCATGTAAAACATGTCCTTAGGTAAAGCCTTGCTAAATATGTCTACCAATTGTTCCTCAGATTTGTAGTAAACCAAGTTGATGATGTTTGATTAGAGTCCTAACATACATGTCATGTAAAAACTTGTAAGTTGCAATATGCAAAATAATCTTTGACCCGAGGCATCATAGTTATCTAATGGTTAGGTCATTGATCTTTGACTATGTCAAAGGCATTCCATTGAGAGTGTCCATGGCATTGTTGTGATCAAGCTATCTAGTCATGTATGCATGTGAATACACAACAAGGGATCTCTAACCTTCCGTGGTGGAATGAGAGTAATCTGAGATATGATTCGGGAGTCTTTGGCCAAAGCATATGAATATGACTAAGGAAGAATGTTCCAAACCATATTCAATAGAATCATATAGAAAAATATCACATTGGATAGTAGACATGAAACAAACTACCAGTTTAACAGAGTTATTAAGAGCATTGTATTAGAGAATGACTGTGTTACATTGTAGTTGTAACTGGATAGGTTCTCCAACCACTTCTACTTAGCTTGGATAGTCATGACATACTGTCTAGCTTGGATAGTCATGACATACTGTCAGGTGTCACTTATAGTTTGTGGAAACCCTGAAGATTAGCAAACACTAATCTTCATCAAAATGAGAATTGAAATGTGGTTTTAATTCATAATCAATCGTAAAGAGTAGCAATCGCCTACTGCCTCACCAATTCAAACCTAATGGGTTGTACACTGAGTAAGATGAATGTGAAGAAAAATAAATGATATGCATATGCAATTAAATAGTTTAATTGTGAGTGGTCAAGATTAATCAGTTAGTTAATTAATCATACGAAAGGTTCATATTTGGGCTTTGAAGTTAGTTTTGGGTTTCGAGGCCCAAACGAGTTTTGGACCAGAAGGCCTATTGGTTTTAAGTTATGTAACAACTAAAACCTAATAAGGAATTAACCCAAAATTAAAGACAGATGCCGACCTATACAAGGCAGAGTGAGATGGTGGACACTTGTGAGGTGGTATAAAAGCATCTTTATAGCCATTCCCGTGCTAGGGTTTCTTTAAGACAAAAAAGCAAAACAACTTCTCTTTCTATCTTCTAAAGAGGCCGGCCACACTAGGGAGATACTAGCGAGCAATCTTACTTCTCCCTAGTCATCCATCTTCTCTTCACACCTCATCCTTGGTGTGGAGACTTAGAGGTTTGCAATCTTGCAAACTTTGGAGTTTTTTTCCTCAAATTCTCAAGGAGCAAAGGAGAAGCAAAGAATAAACTATCCAAGGAGAGAAGAACACTAACACAAGGAAAGATCCAAGAAGCAAAGGAGGTGACTTGAAGGCCCTTCACTTGGGTGAATCCCTTTTATAAACAAGGATGGGATGCAAGGGTAATGAAACTTAAACTATTTCTTCTCTTTAATTTGTTAAAGAGTTTTATGGTTCACCACTCACTAGGCTTTGAAAGTCATGGGTTTTAGAATTGTTTTTTAATGCATGCCTACTTTAAGTGTTATATGTATGCTTATGTGTTCAAATATTCTCACATGTTCTTAGTTAGGATAAAAAAATTTCCTTTAGTATTGAGCCACTACAGCCTCTATAACTCACCATATTCCCAAAGGCAGAGTTAAGTCTACTAAAGCGTCTTGATGCCAATTGGGTAAACGGGTGTGCATCTTGGCAAAAAGAAAAGGGAGTCAAAGCAAGCAATTGTATGTTATTCATCCCAATTGTCCCTTGTATGTCTCTCCATTCATTTCACATTAATAGTGGTGCCCTAAGTAAGCATGAAATCGCTTGCCAATGTACTTTGGGGTGGCTTTAAATCACAACCCTGAGAACCATGTTTCAAGACTTACAAAGTCAAATTACACTATGCAAACACCCAAATATTTTTGCTCTTCATCAAGTTTATGGAGAATCAACAAGCATAACAAATATGTGCCAATTCATCCACACTAAAGCCGAAGGCCACCCATCACGTGAAACTTCTCGTGGTCCCATTTCATTCAAGATCAAGCCTTGACGGCCTTCAAAGAAACTTTCAGCCCAATTTGAGATCAAGTGTCCATCACGCTTGGATCGAGTTCTATGCAGAGGGACTTCAAAGCACAGTGGGTAAAGTAAATTCACTATCCAGAGGAACTTCATAGCATGCATTCTACATATGACAAGCACATGTGTATGTTGCACCTTGAAGTAAAGGCATTTGTAGCTGTTGAGGCCCAAAAAAGTGACACACCAATCTAACCATGTCTTAATGCCCAATTGTCATGCAAAGCCCACATTTAAGCCCAAACACATACTAAGTCGTGGGATCGACGAGGAATATATTTACCCACATGCCATGCTATGATGATTAAGCTGGACATATCATGCCACGCTTATGCCTATTCATCATGCAATGCTTCCTTAGTCACTATCCATGCTAAGCCCAAGTCACGTATTCAAGGCTTGTCAAGTGGATTGTGGTGTGGATGGTTACAGAAGGTTATCGGGCCTACGTGGAATTAGGGTCATGGAAGACTTTGGACTGCTTAGTGGCCCAAAGATCCAAGCCCATACCCTTTTCATTTCACGCAGGCATCATTGAGAGAGAATTAGCCTAATTTACCCATTTATCTAGTAAGCCAACTTCCTTATTAGGTCTAAACTAGATTCTTGCACTAAATGCATGTTAAGCCCAGCAAGTTAGGCATTTAATGATGACTTTCCTTTCCCATCTTGCACAGACAGCCAACGTGCAAAAGCCATGAAGCGTGTTACCAGAATTAGCATTTACGGAAGGCCACCTTGGGAAAGTTGCATCTCTGGAAGAAGCAATCTGCAGGTCTCAACAGAGCTAGTTTACACCAAAAGATGAATAATAAGATAGCTAGGGAGAAATAAAGGGAAGACCATGCCACAAAAGGATATTCCCTTGAAACCTAGATACGAATATTTCCTTACATAAGGAGGGGAAGAAACCATTAGAGGGAAGAACACATATGAGATTAGAGTAACACAAAGAGAAAGATAAAAGAAACACAGGAAGAGAAAACCACCTAAGAAATAAGCCCAGAGAATTCCAGTTAGCCCAAAAGGATACGTCAAGCCTCAAGCATCACCATTCATGCAACCTTAGTAAGTAATTTCCACAGCATTCCATCAAATGTCTTAGCCATTAAAAGCCTTACTATCACCCCAGGAAAGCCCAAACCATGCAGCTAAGAACGCCATGCAACCATGCGAACCCTTTATGTCTCATGTAAACTGATTATCTTCTAGCTTCCCCACCACGCTTCATTTAAGCAAGTCATTATCTTGATCATTTATGCTATTTTCGAGCCGTTGATGTTACAGGAGTATTTCCTAAGACAAGCTAACTCTTTCGAGATATCCCAGGACTTGTTATGAATCCATACCAAGGGAGACAATAGGACGTTCTCAAAGCCCAAGTCCACCTCAACCTAAAAGTCCCCCAACATAAATTGGCGAGTGAGTACTTCACAAAATTGGTAGAGGCACTGAGTACTTCACAAAATGGGTAGAGGCAATCCCTATCAGGAAAGCAATGAGAGCAGAAGTATCTAATTTCATTAGGGAATGCATCGTTTGCCGATTTGGTATACCTTACAAGAATATCATTAGAAATTCATCATTACCCTACTAGAATTATTTGCGACTAATTATCCTCCATTCACATCGTTATCATTATGGGCATCTCTCCACATGTCCCAAGCTATATTATATCTCCATTCATTAGCAATATTCCGGTGTTGTTCTTATGTTTGAAAATTATGGTCAAGGTCCCCTTTAGAAACTGACAATGGTGGAGACGAGGAGGAGGTCGTGGTGGCAGAAGTCATCTCTGAAACAGAAGCAGGCTTTTGGAGGATGACAAAAACCTTTTTTGATGTGGTTATTAGCTCACCAAGGAATTGTAGGAAACAGAGGAACTGCACATATCATATCGGTGGCTGATGGCGGAGCTCAGCCCCGTCGAAAACCATGAAAATATTATTATGGAACTGCCGGGGGCTTGGGAACCCTCGGAAATTTCAAGCTCTGCAGGATTTAATCCGGAAGTAAGTTCCCAAATTGGTTTTCTTGTGTGAAACCAAATGCAATTTTTCATTTTTAAATATGTTGAAGGTGAATTTGGGCTTCAATAGAGCTTTTGGATAAATTCTCTAGGTCAATCGGGAGGGCTTGGTTTATTTTTGTCAAGGGTTATCAATCTGAGAATTCTATCGTCTTTGGAAAGATATATTGACGCAGAAATTGGGGTCATTGGTGACCCAAATCACTCACGATTCACCGATTTTTATGGTCAACCTAATGGAGGAAAGGATACACTCTTGGAATCTTATGAGGAGACTTGATGCATTAAGTTCACTTATGTGGGTCATTGGAGGGGATTCAACGAGTTGTTAAGTATACATGAGAAAGATGGGGGTCTGTGACACCAATTAAGCAGATCTTTGCGTGCGGTGAGGTAGTTAGTGATTGCCATCTTCATGATTTGGGATTCTCTAGTACACCATTTACCTGGATTACTATAAGGGCGAAAGACATCAAGGAAAGGCTTGACAAGGTCTTGTAACAAATAATTGGAAAGAGAAGATGACAAACGTTTTGTTTTGAGAATTCTTGGGCTAATCATAAGGATTGTGAAGATGTAATTCGGGAAGCATGGACACAACCAGTGATGGGGTGCCAATGTTCCAAGTGGTAAACAAAATTAAAGCTACAAAGGTGGCCATACTTAAATGGCAACAGTCAGCGTTTCAGGGAAGATAGGAGGAGATCAGGGGATCCTACAAAATTTGGGAATCATTCTTGCCCAACCCCTCACTGAGGAGGCGATAGTGGAACGTGGAGCTTTTTTGCAACCTTTGGATCAACTAGTAGGACAGGAGGGAAAAATATTGGAGTCAAAGGTCGCGTGTACTTTGGATGAAGGAGGGAGATTGAAACACTTGATTCTTTCATCAAAGAGTAAAGAATCGAAAGTAAAAAAAACTCCATAAAAAAACTCAAAAATGCGAATGGTGATTGGTTTTTTAATGATCTAGGAATTGAAAGCACGGCAACAAGTTACTTTAAGGATATATTTTGTTTATCTGGCAGCCATGGCGATGAGAAATTGATCAATGATGTTGGAACTAGGGTATTAATGAAAATGAACTCGCAATTGTCAAAGTGTTTCTCTGATGAAGAAATAAGATTGGCAGTATTTCAAATGCAGGCATCCAAGGCCCCGGGTCCGGATGGGATGAACTCTTTCTTCTTTTAGCGTTTTTGGCCAATTATAGGGAGAGGCATTACCATCGCTATCAGATCATTTCTCTCATTAGGGAAATTACTTAAACAAGTGAACTACACTCATCTGTGCCTTATTCCAAAATAGAAGCGGCCGAAGGACATGTCCTAGCTAAGGCCTATTAGCTTATGTAATGTGATTTTCAGGATTATTTCAAGGGTTCTTGCAAATAGACTCAAGGCCATGCGCCCGAGAATCATCTCTCAGACCCAAAGTGCATTTGTGTCAGGGAGAAACATCTTAAACAATACTATTCTCGCATCATAAATTTCCAATTACATGTTCAGAAAACGGCGAGGGATATCTGGTTTTTTATCCTTGAAACTTAATATTAGCAAAGCCTATGATATAATTGAATGGGGCTTCCTACAATGAATGCTCACCAAACTGGGTTTCTCTCGGAATTGGTTTTGCCTCCTCATGACATGTGTTTCAACGATTTCATACTCAATTGTTGTATATAGGAGTCCTTGTGGCTTCATACTTCATTCCCGTGGTTTAAGGCAGAGTGACCCGTTATCACCGTATCTATTTATTCCATGCGTGAAAGGTAATTGCGCAAAAGAAGAGAGATAGTCTGTTAAAAAGAATCTCAATTTGCTTAGATGCCCCGTTGATTAATCATTTACTATTTGCCGATGACAGTCTGATTTTTTGTCATGCTACTGAACCCAAATGCAGTCAAGTATTAGATGTTCTTTTGGTATATGAGTGCGTTTCTAGACAAAAAGTGAACGTACAAAAAAACAAAGTTTGTTTTAGCAAAAATATTAAGAGACTGACACAATTGAATCTCGCTAATTTGCTGGGTGTTAATCATGTGGACCGGCATGAGAAATACATGGGTATGCCAACACTGGTTGGAAGAAATAAAAGAGCGTGTTTTGGATATTTAATGGATCGAAGGTGGAAGAGGTTGCAAGGGTGGAAATGGAAACTGCTCAACGCAGCGGGCAATGAAGTTTTAGTAAATGTTGTGGCTCAGGTAGTCCCAAACTATATGATGAGTTGCTTCCTACTGCCAAAGCATTTTTTTGATGATCTCAACAAACTAAACGCATCCTTTTGTTGGAATAGGGATGAGGGCGAAAAAAAAATTCATTGGTGCTCATGGGATAAACTTTGCATCCCCAACACAGAAGGTGGACTTGGGTTTCGAAATTTTTATGCTTTTAATTTGGCGATGTTGGGAAAATAGGGTTGGAGGATTATCACTAAACCACTATCTTTGGTAGCAAGAACTTTGAACGCAAAGTAGTTTCCTAATGGATCTTTCATGGAGGCACCTATAAGACCAAACGCTTCATATTGTTGGAAAAGTCTGTGTTGCTTGTAATGTTATTAGCCTTGACCCTCGATGGCAAGTGGGTGGTGGACACTCAACCAAGATTGGGGAAGATCCATGGATCCCAATCCCTTCCACCTTTCACCCTATCTCTTCAAAGCCCGAGGGATGCACGATAAGGTTGGTTAATGAGCTTATTGATCTTGTTACCAATTGTTTGAAAACTGAGTTACTTCAGGCTCTGTTTTCTGATGAGGAGGTCATGTCAATCTGGTCTATTCCTCTAAGTGTTCGATCTCCGCTAGATCACTTTATGTAGCATTATGAAAAGCATGGCAAATTCACTGTTCGGAGTGCATACTACACGACACAGAATTAAACGTAGTCAACAAATTGGGGAAGAGATCACTGTGTTTGGTTTATATCCAACTAAGTGTGGAAGAGATCACTGTGTTTGGTTTAAAATATCCCACTATTTGTCGAAGAGATCACTGTGTTTGGTTTGAGATATCCCACTATTTGTGGAAGAGACTAATGGTTTGAGATATCCAACTATTTGTGGAAGAAATCAACTAGGTCATCGTGTGTGATGTCATAGCTGTGAGAGCTTAAGCTAAACGACTTATGCCAATGTATTTGATACAACTACTTTGAGGTCAGAATTGGATCTAGCTATCCTCATTAATCCTGTTGATCATTATTAATGATTTCTTTTAATCTCAATTTCTGTTTTGTTTGCAAACAAAACTGACTTATTGAAGGGGTTATAATGTTGATGCTTTAACCACATTTTGTCTTTGAAGATCCTATCTTGATTAACCCATTAGTGGGCAATTATATAGTAAAGTTTCCATATTCAATTAGTAATTATATATCTAATACTTAATTATTCATTGTCCTGTATAAACTCCTCTTTACCAATGGAAGAATTGAATTATTCACCCGATCTAAGTATTGCGAGCGTACGCTTACAAGGATTATAGGTGGTTGTATCCTGGAGGGTGGGCGCCATAACCTGCTATATCAAGACATAGTCTCCAAGGGGCGAAATTTACCCTTAAGGATAATGATTACACACCTCAACCTAAAATCTTCTAATCAAGCATTGAATAAAAGTTGTTTCTACCTTGGAAAAGATAAGAATTTTATCGTATTTGATTTATTCTACTTGATAAATTGTGAAAACATAATAGTGAGATATTAATCTTATGTGATTTGTTGTAGGAAAGTAGTTCTTATCACTAATATTTCCAACAAGATTTTCCCAACAATTGGATCTTCCCTAACCACATCCATGCTTGGCTTAGCACTACATCTTCCTCAACCAAGTTTTTCCTTTTGTGATTTTTTCGCCTTGGGTGGAAGAAGGATGAAAACAAATAAATAAAATAAAATTTTGCAGATAACAAGTTTGGCAAATGTAAGAAAATTGAGAAGCTTTGAAGAATAATCATGAGGAGTATGAAAAACTTTGCGCGTGATGGACAATTGAAAATGATAAGAACCCTTAATTGTAGATTTTTGGTGTGGGTCTCACCTGGAATTGGGGTTGCCTTTTGGCTGACTTTGGGTTATCCGTTGCTAGCAGGCGGGTGGTGGCTACCAATTTCAAGGACCCATCTTACTGCCCATAGGGGATGAATATCTTCATTGAGGCTCTAATTTAGAGAGCCCTATAGAGGATAGAGCCCTTATTGGGGGTGGTCTAAGACTCCCAGTAGATGTGCTCTAATATGGTGAGGAAATAGAACAATGGGTTAGTCTAGCAGCCAAAAAAAAAAAAAAACCCTTGAAACGTCATAAATATTTGACAGCTGCCAGCCGAAAATCTAGCTCAAATCCATATGAAGAACAGATTGTTTAGCTAAAGAGTATATGCCGCACGAAAGGATTGTTGAGGTATAGTAGTCTGATTCCCTATACAATTATATTCCATAAACAAGAAGGAATGAGAATCCTGTATATATAGAAAGCTAGAAAATTAGAATGAGGACTACAAAGCGCCAGAGCTTCCCCAACCCACCTTTTGAGAATCATGACATGCTGGAGATGATGTTAACGGACGGTGTGGATCAAATATCTCAGTTGCCAGAAAGGATTGTGCATTAAATCCTGTTTTGCATGCCTCTCGAAGATAAAGTTGGCATGAGCGTCACATCCCAGAAATGGAAGACTCAGTTGAACTCAGTACTGGACCTTCATTACGAAATCAAAATAGAAATTCCTTTAGTGCTTTGTTGTATAATGGATCGATATGATCATAAAAATGTCATAGAGAACAGGATACAGCTTACAACATGGGTTGATAAATCAATGAGAGAACAATGCCATGAACATGGTGATCATAAAAAAGTATCATCGAATGCTTTAGGCTGAGAGGAATCTTGTCAAGATTTCAGGGATACAAATGAGAAGCTCAATAGACCGTTCAATGCAAGAAAGAAGAGACACGCCTCATGGTCATAGTCATCACATCCAAATGTTTCAAGCACACCAGTTCCCTAACACATATTCTTCTCCACCAAACAGAAGATCGTCAAATGAAACACAATCATTCTCAAAACTCTGAGCGTCATAAAACTTGTAATTACATTATTCGGAACCATATCCATCTTACTGGTAAATTATAGGTTCAAAATTTTGAGTTTGTCTAAGGCCTCATCTCCCATACCTGAAAATTCCGAGGCAGATCGTTTTAAAACATGAATTCCATGACTCCATTCTCGGGGTGTCTTCTTACAAGCCATGGCCCGACCAATCGTAATTAGAGCTAGTGGCAAACCATCACACTCTTTGGCAACCACCTCTGCCAGTGTAGGTATATCTGGATGAATATAAAGTGTTTCATCACCCACCTTATCTGGAAACAAAGTCAAAGCTTTGTCCCATGCCAAACACTCGACCTTGATCTTTTTGTGAGAACCCATACAGCCACAAACCTCCTCACAGCGAGTTGTGAAGCTTAGACTTATTCTGTCTATCAGGAATCGGAACCCTAATTTTGGCTACATCAACCCTCTTTCATATATCATCCAACAGTAATCCAAATCTCTTCGATTTTAGCACTGCGAAGATGTCTTCAGCTTTTCGAAGGTGATCTTAGATTTCTAGTATAAAAGGAAAAGGAAAATTTTGGCAGAGGATATTATTGTAGTTAACCAGATTAAATCAATCCAGAATGTCCAACTTTTGGGACTTGTAGTGCTTGACTCTGTCAGCTTCCATATATGAATGGGAAATAATTTTCACCATCTTTCTACGCTCTCCTGTTTGTTTTTGCTCGTTGATTTACCATTTTTTTAGTTTAGTTGTGTTGATACAAACAAAATAGGGAGTGCAAGAAGATAAAAAATGAGTGTGAAAATCATTTCCTGTATGATACTGACTTGTAACACGTAGAAACACTTAGATTTACCAATATATTTATGAGGAGATAAATAGAAGGGGGGATATGAAACAGGTATATTATACATCCACCCAATTAAAACTTTAGTGGTGGATCTTGTGAATTTATAGTCCATCGAACACAAGCTAAGGATCCGTTTGATAACATTTTTTATTTTTTGGTTTTCACTTTTTGAGTGAGCGATAGATGAGAAACGCATGGAGAAAAGGGATGAAGAAGAGTGGATGGAGGAGGGTGGAAGACACGTGGATGTAATATACAAGAAAAAGCACAAAAAATAAAAAACCAAAAAGCTATTTTAAGTTTATTTTCACTTTTAATAACTTGTTTTCCTTCTCTTTCTTTTCTCCCATATCTTCCATCACCCTTTTTCATTCATCCAAACATAATAAGTGAAACAAAAAACTAAAACCTAAATAATTATCCAACACAAGTGTTCTTTGTTTTTCCCTTAATGACACAACTCGTCTATATATGTATGCTAATCTGCCTGTGCAAGGTATCAAGAAGAACAAGATGGAGGAGTTGAAAAAGAAAGCTTGGGTGTCATTAACATATATTGCGAGTATGTAAATATTGAAAGGTGTGGGAAGTATTTGTTTCTGCTTCTTAAATTTTTTTAGTGAATTTGACCTTTTAATTATGGAAGGATATTAAGAAAATATTGATAACAGTGACATTGAATCGATATTTCTAATTGAGAAAAAAATAATTAACAGCCGTTCTCCGCTTTCCATACAAAAACTCTAGGTCTAAAAATTAAAAACTCCATAGCCGTCGGCCCTTTGTTTCGACTTGAGCCGGTGGTAGCCCTTCTCTCATTCTCCCAGCTTCCTTCTCTTCCTCTTCTCATGGATTGTGCAATTTTGTTTTTCATTTTTGTTGACTTGTATTGGGATTCCTAAGATTGAGGGATTCCTATTATCTTGGGTTTCCTAGTTTGGGATGTATTTCTTGAAACCAATTGTATTTATTCTTTCCGAATTATGTTAGGATTGTATATGATTGTATAATACCTCTGAATGAGAAGAATACAAATGATATTGGAAAGCATTCTTTCTTCTTGGCACCAAAGCCGAGTTAGAGAAAAAAAAAACTGAGCCCTAATTGGGTTGGTATTGCCATGCTCAGCACACTTTCGTTGTGCATCTATTCCAACGTAAACAGCGAGCGACTTAACGTCGTTGCTCTTTGAGTTGTTGCCCATCCCTGATCAATTGCAGTGAGCGACTTAGAGTTTTGGCTGCCTAGTTTTTTGTCAATCCGTTCCCTTGTTCCAGATTCCCATCACAACGCTGCAAGTTCTGAGTTGTACCGACAACAAGACAGATGGCTTAGGAAAAGACGACTGGTTCTGCGATTGTTCCTGCTACTACTCCAATTATGGTGCAGTCGAATAATTCTAGTTTTAACATTGGTATCGTATTGGATGAGAAGAACTATGATTTATGGGCTCCTCTCATTCAAATCCATATCGCTGAAAGGAAGAAGATGAGGTATCTTGATGGGTCTATCAAGGCACCTAACAAAGATGATCCTAAATACGATGATTGGTTCTTTGAGGATCAGAGAATTAAGAGTTGGCTATTGTCTTCAATGAAGCCGAAGATTATGAAACGGTACATTCGGTTATCTACTTTGAATGAGATTTGAGACACTCTTAAGGAAACCTACTTTGATGAGAACGACGAGGCTTGAATTTATTTTTGAATCAGAAGGCATCACGTCTTTGTCATAATGGCCGACCTTTAGCTACTTATTTCGGGGAACTAACTGAGATTTTCTAGGAATTGGATCACCTTAATAAGGTGTCCATGGAGTGTGAAAACGACATTCAAATGTTTCACAAATCCACTGAGAGACAACGAGTCTATGTGTTTCTTGGTGGCTTTGATGATGTGTTGGATCAGGTTCGTGGAGAAGTGTTACGGAAGGATCCCCCACTTGGGCTTCATGCCTCTTATGCCTATGTTGGTCGTGAAGCCGATTGAAAATAAGCAATGAAGACGGAAGTTAACAAGAACGAACCTGCTGCCACTCGTAGATCTTCCTCTTGGTCAGACCGAGCTGGGTCACAAAATTGACAAGGACAAACTCGCCTTAGCCAAACAAGCTAGGACCGTCCAGAAGGTAAGTGCCCACATTGTGGCATGACAGGACACTCAAAGAGTTGCTATTTTGGGCTGATTGGATATCCGGAGAATTGGGATAAGACTTGTGATCCTCACTGCAACAAATCCCGAGCCTGCATTGCAGAAACCAAGAATGATGCATATCAAATAGCGGACAAGGCATCTGCTATGATTGCTGCGACAGGTAGTAGTGATGGTAAGGCACTAAATATTTCCACTCCTTTTACGAATAATACATGGATAATTGATTCCGGAGCTATTGAACATATGACTTGTGATTCTAGCTAGGTTCCATCCCTAACAACCTCCACGCAAACCATGGTTAATGTTTGTAATGGGGATGTAGCCCCAGTTATCGGGGAAGGCACGGTTGCCTTTTATGATACCATAAAACTTGACACTGTTCTTGTGGTTCCCTCTTTAAATTAGAATTTTTCATCTATTGCCCAAATAACCATTGCCTTACACTGTTGGGTTATTTTTTGGCCCTATTTTTGTGTTTTTAAAGACATCCGGACGCGAAAGACGATTGGTTATGGTATTAGATGAGGAAAGCTTTATTACTTGGAGTTGACTACCAGTAGTTATGGCCTGCTAACTCAAGCTTTTTCTGTAAAGGATTCTCAAGGGGATACTAATAAAGTGTCGGACATCTGGATGTGGCACCGACGCCTTGGGCATGCTTCTTTTGGTTATCTGCATAAGTTATTTCCTAGTTTGTTTGTTAAGAACGATGTTTCTGAGTTTAAATGTGATGTTTGTGATATGGCTAAAAGCCATCAAACTTCTTTTTCTCCAAGTTTAAATAAAAGTTTCATTCCGTTTATGATTGTGCATTCTGATGTGTGGGGTCTCTCAAAAATAGCTACTCTTGGGGGTGCTCACTGGTTTGTCACTTTTATTGACGATTGTACAAGAATGACTTGGGTTAGTTTTTAAAATTCGAAAAATGAAGTTAGTTCGGCCTTTCAAAAGTTCCATAAAATGGTTGGTGTGTAGTACAACATGAATATCCAGGTTCTTCGAAGGACAGAGAGTATATTAATACGGAACTTCGTTCTTTCCTTGATATGCATGGTATTGTTCATCAAACTACGTGCTGTATACTCTTTAACAGAATGGGGTTGCCGAACGGAAAAATAGACACTTGTTAGAAGTGGTTTGTGCCTTGCTTATTGAGGCACATCTTCCTCTAAATTATTGGGGTGAAGCACTCATGTCCGCAACTTTATCTTATTAATCATCTTCCTTCTCGCACTCTGGACTTCCAAACACCGTTTTAGGCTCTTATGGCTCAGACTAGTTGCCCGCCAATTTTGAATCTTCCCTCGCGGGTCTTGGGGTGCGTTGCTTTTGTTCACCTTTATCCTCACCAATGGAAAAGTAAATTTGAGCCTCAAGCCCTTCATTTCATGCTTTTGGGTCATGTCTCTACCCAAAAGGGATATCATTATTATCATCATCCGACTAAGAAGATGTTTATCACTCCAAATGTGATTTTCCATGAGATGGAAATGTTCTTTAGTTCCCTTGTGTCCTCACTTCAGGGGGAGTATCGAGGTGATGAATTTCAGTTTTTGTTTATTATTTCCCTACGGCTGGAAATGAGTTGCATGAAAAGCAGCTACCACATTTGGAGCCCACGGCCTTTGGTGATCAGCAGGCCACTAAACAGCAGCCCACTGAACAGACCACCGAACAGCAGCCAGTGAACCAAGAACTGGCCCATTGGCCTCGGGACAAAGACATGCCCACATGGTCTGTGCTTGAGGAATTGCAGCCCATGGTTTTAAATGAAACTAAGCAGCAACAGCTAGTTCGTGATTTTTCCCCAGAAGTTGTCTCATGTCAGAATATGGACTCATCTCCTGTTAGTACGCACAACCAATCGTCTTCTACACCGGATGCACCTTCACTTCGTCATCTTCCCGAGCGTATTAATCGAGGTATTCCTAAACCCACTTGTGAGGCAGATCCTAAGTATGAACACAAGTATTCTATGACTGAACCAAGTTCTGATTCAAGAGTAAGATACCTATTAAATAATTATGTGTCTACCCGTCACCTATCTGAATCAAATAAGTCATTTGTATATCAATTATCTACTATAGCTATTCCTAATAGTGTGCAGGAAGCCTTAGTGAATTCCCACTGGAAAGTTGCAAGGAAGGAGGAATTGAGATCGTTGAAGATGTATGCTATCTGGGAAATAACGGACTTGCCAGTCGGAAAGAAACTTATGGGATGCAAATGGGTTTATATAGTGAAATACAAAGCAGATGGAACGGTGGATCGCTTTAAAGTGAGATTGGTGGCGAAAGGGTATACACATAAATATGGCATTAACTACACTGATACATTCGTACCAGTAGCTAAGATCATTATAGTTCGTGTCATTCTGTCCTTAGCAGGGAACCTAGGTTGGCCGTTGCAACAATTCAACGTAAAAAATGCATTCCTCCACGGAGATCTAACCGAGGCGATTTACATGGACCTTCCACCAGGGTGTAATGATCCAGGTATGCAAAAACACAAGGTATGTAGGCTCAGGAAGTCATTGTATGGATTGAAGCAGTCTCTGAGAGCTTGGTTTGGTAGGTTTACTAAGTTCATGAGAGCATTCGGTTATAGGCAGAGTAATTGGGATCACACATTATTCTTGAAACACCATAACGGAAAGATTACTGCTCTCATTGTATATGCGGATGATATGTTGGTTACCAGTAACGACCCCGTTAAGCAAGCGGCCTTGCATAAATATTTGTCCATGGAATTCGAAATGAAAGATCTCGGTTCATTAAAATATTTTCTTGGGATTGAAGTGTCAATATGCAAGTCTGGGATATTTCTATCACAAAGGAAGTACATTCTGGACTTGTTGGAGGAAATCGGTATGTCGGCTTGCAAACCGGTGACTACTCCGTTGGCAGAAGGGATGAAGCTGGGTGTTGATTAGAACCAGGTACCTGTTGATAAAGGGAGGTACCAAAGGTTAGTGGGAAGATTAATGTATTTGGCTTATACCAGGCTGGGGGTCTTGCTCATGCATTAAGTATAGTTAGTCAATATATTCACAATGCAGGAGAACAACATATGAGTGTTGTTATGAGAATATTAAGTTACTTGAAATGAAGTTTGGGTAAAGGAATTATGTTTCAGAAAAATGGGCATTTCATAATTGAGGTTTATACGGACACTGACTGGGCAGGATCAACAAATGATAAGCGTTCAACATCTGGATATTTCACCTTTGTTAGGGGAAATCTAGTAATGTGGAGGGCAAGAAGCAAAATGTAGTAGCAATGTCAAGAGCAGAAGCCGAATATAGAGGTATGGCACTTGGTATTTGTGAAATCTTGTGGCTTAAGTTTCTATTACAAGATTTGGTGGTCAAACATACTCAGCCAATGAAGTTATCCTATGACAATAAAGTGGCTCGTGATATTGCTTATAATCCAATGCAACATGATCGGACCAAGCATGTGGAGGTTGATAGGTTCTTTATTAAGGAAAAGTTGGATGGTAAGGTAATTAAGGTTCCTTCCATAAGAACTGAAGACCAAGTAGCGGACATTCTCACTAAGGCGGTTTCTAGCGACAAGTTCTCGAGGTTTCTAGACAAGTTGGTAAGTGCGACATATATGCACCAACTTGAGGGGGAGTGTTGGCTTGTATTGGGATTCCTATTATCTTGGGTTTCCTAGTTTGGGATGTATTTCTTGCAATCAATTGTATTTATTCTTTGCTTATTATATTAGGATTGTATATGATTGTATATATACCTATGAATGAGAAGAATACAAATCATATTGGAAAGCATTCTTTCTTCTA